>VZSC01009111.1:168019-186251 GCA_013398225.1 Steatornis caripensis
TTTACCAAAAAGCCTCTGCACCCAGGGGTTTCTATATAGCAGTTCAGGTAATGCCTGCTGAATCACTGCAAGGGGGGATGCATGCACATAAATACACACTTCTGGAGTATAGCTATCTAAAAATCAACCAGCAAAAGGCCTAAATATGGGCTAGAACTTCCAGCAGAAAAGGCAAGAATGCAGAACACACATGAACCGACCTCAGAGCACGAAGGACCGTCAGCCGCGTCTGGCCCATCAGAAAAGTAACAAACCCCAGGAGCCTCATTCAGCGTCGGACTGAGCTCACGTTTCCTCTCACGATGCCAGGGGGAAAGGACGAGCCATGGCTGCCCGCGCTCACTGCTCAGCAGCGTGGCCTCTCCTGGGACTGCCCCAGAGACTCTGCTACGTAAATAAACACCAAAAATCGCCTTTGATTTGGTAGTCTTTACACCACATCTTTTCCTTCATTTCCACAGCTGTGTATAGTCTGTATATTTCCACGGACGATGTATAATCTAAGACAACCCAAAGTCACTGTTTTGTGACTTGCAATAGAGCACACGCTTGACTTCCAAGAGGACAAGGACGGTCAGCATTGCAATATCGGGACCGGTCAGCAGAGGGCAATGCCAACATCACCGTGGGGATGCTCAAAGCAGGGGCACGCCGGGTCCTCCCCGGCTCTGGTGCGCTGGGCACCATCCGCTCCTGCCTCGGGTAACGAAGGAGTTCAGACTTTCTGAAGCCCTTGTACTCACCTGGACAAAGCTCTCCGAGGCCATAACTTGGGATTTTTCCTCTCCTTATAAAGAAAGCGAAGGTGACAGAAGGCGGCAAGCTTATAAACACACCAATCTCAGCGCAGAGTGAACTGCAGGCACTCTGCACGCCTGACACATCCATCAGCAACATCAGTCCTCTAGGCAGGCAAGAGAAGAAGAGCTTTTCCAGGGATCATTTAATCTCTGCGCTTCCATCTGCCCTCAGCTTCATTGAATTGCGGAGTACCATGTACCCACATTTTCTAATGCGTGTTATTGAAAACATCTATTTTCCTTGACAGACAATTGCACCGTACCACAACTCAGTTAGGTAAGTAACGCTACATAAAGATAAACATGTTTTGCAGCACTGGTAACAAGAGAGGTGTCAGAGGAGCTGTATTTTGAAATTTTTCATTGCTTTGCTTTACACCTAAGTCACGTATCAGCCTCGGCTACAGGTGACTAGGCCTAAGCTGGATTCTGTAGCATGGGATATGAGAGAACTAGTCATGTGCAAAACTACCATGCGATTAATGCCTTTACCAAAGTAAGTGAGCACTTCTGTGATCAACAGAACTAGCAAAGTTATTTCTATCAATCAGATTTGTACTTCGAGGATGATCTGCTATATTGTATTTAATGAAAGATAGTTTTTATTACCATTTCATTAGTATAATTTCATGCTACGGCCCTTATGTCTGTCAGGACATATATTGGAGCTCTTTCTTTTACAGAGCTACCTATTTTCATGCAACTGGTAGGAATCAGCTTGTGGTTTCAGATCTCCATCGTAAAATTCCCTAGAACTGCTCAGCGGATTCAGAAGTTAATAGATGATTAGCAAGCAAGTGGTATGCCGCCATAAGTGGTGTTTTCTCAGGAGGAAGGCCAGAAACCGAAGGGAGTAAGGCAGATCTGTAGGGAGGGCATAAAGCGGGAAATTGGATGTCTGAGCTCTAGTTCTGTCTCTCTTGATATATAATAGTAACCCGACATTTCACTGAACCACTTAAGGGCAAGATTTCCATACTTACCAAGCGCTTTGTTGAAGAGGGGCTTACCTGTCGGTATGAAGTTAAGCATGTGCACTACGGAAATGGCACCTTTCCACTTGACTCTGCTTCCCCCTTTGTGAAACAAGGGTATGGTGACTTAGTCTCAAAGTTTTGCTATCATACCCAGCTCGTTTCTGCTCAGAAATAGCTTCAAAATCTCAAGAGTGTCTATAAATCAACTTGGATAAAACCCTGACCATCCAAGGAAGCCATATGTTCATGATCTGGATATTTGTCTTAATTTCTTCCCAATCACTATGTCTAGAATAAATAATATTAATTACTGTAACAGATTAGTAATAGTTGGTCACAGAGATTACCTTCTAATCAAATGAGTGAATTTATCCTTACATTTAAATTTATCCACAAATAAAATCTGTTATCTTATTACCTTAATGCATCATTATTTATCGGTGTAATTAGCCGTACTCCAGTAAATGTTTAAGTACTCCTCCGTGTACGTTTTGCAAAACCAGGTGCAAAAGCCCAGTTCTACACTTGTCCTGTTCAGACCGGTAGCACCTCTAATGAAAAAAACTTTTCTCGTTGTTCTATCCCCAGGTTTCTGAGCATCTATCATTTCTCTGCTGATGTGTTACAAAAAAGCAGCGAGGGGTCATAACTGTGTTTGTTTTCTCTTCCGCAGCAGACATTTGATCTCTTGGTGGTCCCTGCTAGGGCTCGTAAGAAGCTTAATGAGCTGCATTCACTTTTAACCAGTGCTGTGGAAGGAACAATACATCTGGAAAATATCGGTGGTCCTGTTGAGTAGGTAATGGGACAACAGGTATAAATGCACAGCCAGAATGGCTGGAAAGTACCCTGACGTTCATCTTGCTTGACAACATTTATAGCACAAACAAAAGAACATCACCCAGTAATTCCTGCCACAAAGGGAATTATTCTTTGTTTTGCTTTATCCTATCATGAAATGCTACTTTGCACAATAAATTTTACATTCACTTCCTGCCGATATCTATGCTGCTCTTTCCTTCACTGTCTACATCTCTCTTTCTATTTTTACAGCATCTCTGTTCTCCCATTTCAGTGTCTCACCACTTCAGCGCCGTTTCTCCCAGCAACAACTTCTACTTTAGCCCTTCCCTCTCCATTTGTCCTGGCACAGAGTGTCCTGGTACAGACGAAGGACGCAAAGGATATGCTCTCAGGAGGCACATGCTGTGAAGCAGGTACCAAAACAAGTTTCCTTTGAGAGGAACTGTAGATTGTTAATGTAGTGAATGTAAGTTAAAACCCCCTGGATGCAGAAGATTTATTTTCCTTTTTTAACAATTACAAAAATGGCTATTAAAAAAACCCCATGGATTCGTGGAGAAAAAGAGGTGGATTTCAGGGGGTAGAAGGGAGAATAAATCCCTCCTTAAGTTCTTAATAACTTGCATACTAATTTCTACCGTGGACCAGTACTTAATTTGTAATCTGTGTTGAAAGACAAGACATGGTTTCACCAGTTTCTGGATCTTTTGCCATGCTTTCAGAGGAAGGAAGACTAGGTTTATCTTCAAAGAGAAACAGCTTAAAGACATGAGGGGTCCCAACATGCACATCTTTGAATTTCTCAGAAGAATGCTTCAATTGGCGGTATTAAGTGATGGTGAAGCTCTCAGCTGTTTACAAGGATATTATTTTACTGGGATTTAGTATTTCTGCCATTGTCTTCTCGTGGCAGGCAGGCCCTTACGCCCATCAGGAGGGCGCACGGGAAGTGCTTGGCCAGAAGTAGGCCGTGATCCACACCTCAAAACAGTTTCACACCAGTGTATCTCCACCAATCCAAATGGATTTAAACCTAAGTCATAGCAAGAATTGGGCCTTTGTGACAACATGTAGGAAGAAGCTCCTGGGCTGGTAAATAGGAAGCATATTGAGGCAAGCTTCCCGGCTCTACTGCTGAATGATATCCCAGTGAGCAGGATACACATATAGGGTACCCTGGCCAGCCTGGGTCCCAGGTACATTATCTCATGTGTTACAATGACTCTGATAGGAGAGATCAAGAAGGGAAAAGTAAATCTGAAATAAGTAAGGGTGTTAAAACTTCGGAAGGGAGAGGGACTGAGATATGTGACAGATGCTTAGTGTTTCCCTGATGGATGCGTGGGCTATCTTTGAGTTCCCTTACCTCAGTGAGCACCTTCCTTGGTGAATTCAGCTAGCAAAGTATGATTTAAGCCTCATCAAGCAACTGGGTGATGTTTGAATGAATAGAGAAGCTCATAAAAAAATCTGTTTCCTAGTTCAAGCAGCAATCTTCGCTGTCTTCTGGGCATGTCTAAAAGACTCAGCTATAATTGAGTTTCAAAATAAAAAGTTGGCCAAGTGCTGTGATGGCTTGACACAGCCCCTCGCTGTTTGCTCCTTTGTGTCATTAATTCTAGCTTAACTAGTGCCCTGGATTCTGTGCATGCTACAGAGAGAAAGAGCCAAGTTTATCCTCTGACCCAGATGAAGAGCAGCTATTTTCAGGTTACTAACTTGCACTTCTCTTGTGTTCTGCATTATGCAAGGTAGGCCTGTTGACTCTGCGCTTTATCGCTATGTGGCACGACACCTAGAAGCGCACTCATGGGCATTTTTTCAACTAGACATTGAAAAAAAAAGGAAAAAAGAAATGTTGGTGTCCCTGTTGATTTACCTAACCACTGAGTAACAGAGTCAGTCTCCCTCTTTCTGTTGGTGCGCTGGCTCTGCATGGTACCTTCACTTAGCACAAGTCCTTGGTGGCAGTTCAGAGCCCCTAGATTCAACGAGCAGTGCAAAGCAAGGTGCTGGGATAACACAGAGCCAGGGCTGGCTCTTAGCAACAGAGCTTGCTAATGTCTTGGCACTGACAGCAGCAATTCTGAAAGAAAGTACAGAGGCCAAACTGAGCCTTAGGCAGCTTCATGAAAACCTCCTGGATCAGGGGCATGTGTAGAAAGACGTCTAAGTTGTAGAGCTTTGGAAGAAGAGAGGTACACCCAGACCAGGCGATGTTTGAGAACGTGTGCGCACCTTCCTTGGTTTGGCAGTCTTGCACCCTGGCAAAAGATGCAGCTAACAAGTTTATGCAGTGAATGGTCTTTCTGGGCCTGCCACTCTGACAAAAGCATTAAAAAAATCTTACTCAGCCTAGCGACCACGTCCCCCATTCCCTGCTTTCAAGGGAGATCAGAGAACAAAGATAACACAGGGTCAACTTGCACATTTTGCTGGTTCATCGGTTACACATTTCTAAGAACATGACTGATTCCCCAGCCGCCAAGTTGTCGCAGGCGTAATAAATGTTAAAATGTTTACTAGCTGAGTTTAAGCGAACTTGTCTTTTTTTGGGTAGAATTATTAAGAAACCCCACCACGATACTGCTGGCAAAAATATTCTCACAGATGCTACGTGCAGCACTGCAAAGAAAGCCGCATGGATATTTGGAGCAAGCTGGAAAGAATACACTTTCCATTGCAACGCTGGAAATGGTTGTGCCACTCTCTCCCACACGTTCTTCATATAACCCCTTGTTTGGGAGTCTAATGAGCTGCTTGCATAAACAAAACAGTAATTTCCAGTAGTTCTAGCACTCGACAGCCTCAAAATAGTCAATGAACATTAGCTAGTTAATAAGCAATTTGCCCCCTGAAGTCAAGGAAGTACGTAAGTTGTGACAGCAAGGAGAGCTGAGGAAGAGAGACCGAGAAAGAAGTGAAGCTGGCAGCAGTGAAGGAAACAGGAGCAGAGCCTGACCCAGCTGCTAGGATAGCCTTCACAAACCATGTGCTTCATATAATACCAAGGTAGCTATTTGGAGTAGAGCAGTGCAGAACCTGGTAATGAGCAGGGCTGAGGATACACAAGAAGACTGAATATATGTTTTATTGTGTATTTAAACTGACAATGGATTTTTTAATCAAAGATTAAACATACCTCGTTGAAGCATGCATAATGTCGTAAGCATACGTATCTTCAAAAGAAAGACAAAATAATCTTCACAGCTGCAGGAGGTAAACAGAATGGGGAGAATTCATGAGTTCCCCGAAATTAATGTCTTAACATTGAGCATCTTTTCAATTGTCTTGAGACTTCACAAAAAAGCAGGAATGAGTGCATTGGTGGTTCTACATTTAGAAGTGCAACAGAAAAGCTGCAGTAGTGAGCAGAGACCAGGAGAGCCACTGCAAGGCATTCTTCAGAAAGCCTGTATGTCTATAGGTCAGCTCTAATTATTGAAGACAGAGCAGAGCTGTATGATAGCTGCTGGGACTCCTGCATACTCCAGGGATGCTCTTTCCCTGTGGCTCTCACTGTACCTGCCAGTGCCCCGTGCACCCTCCCCGTTCTGATACTCCTCCAGTTCTCGTCTGTTGAGTTTTGCCAAGAAAGCAAGGGTGAGCCAAAGGTGATGCCTCTCCCCTCCTTGCAGTTTAGCAGATGTGAGTTGCAGACCCCAGAGCACGTATTGGGCACTCAAGCCACGACAGACCACATCTTCCCAAGCTTGCTGCTTCTGGAGCAACGAGATGCCTTGAGCTTGCCAGCCACCCTGCAGTCATGTTTAAACCTACATGAACTTTCTGGTAAAGCTAGATGAGTTTAATATAAGATGTGTTGAATCAGTTACTCAGCAGCAAAGAAAGAGACACCAACCAGCACCACCCCAATGGCTGCTTTCCCTCTGACTGGGTCTCAGGTGGAGTCCTGTACCCTGGGCAGCAGCAGCGCCTCTGGGCCAGCTTGTCCCAGCACAGGCCATACAGCTGCTCGAGGTGGGGAGCAATCCCTTACACAAGCCAAGGTCAAGCTTTACCTCCTCTGCAGAAGAGCTGAGAGTGGGAAAATTAATGGGGGCTTTCCCCCCTTTTTTGGTAATTTTGCAATAGGCACGGGGGTTTGCTAAAACCTCCTGTTTCATGGGTCACTGCAACTCATGTACCTGGTGTGATACAGCTTCACTCCCAGCAGCAACCTTTGAAATTCCTATGGGGCCTCACAGCCACAACCCACACCGTGGAGGCAATCTCGGCCTCAGCAGCTCCAGCCATCATCCCACCCTAGGTCTCTTCTTCCTGCTGCCATGCAAACCCTTAAGTTGTGCCAGCACCGCTATGAAAGGCACACACAAGAAGTTTTATGCAAGTTTCGCTTTTTAAAGAGAAAAAAGGAGGTTTAAGACATAAGCCCAGCAGCAGCCTCATTCGCAACAGGTGCCGTAAGCAGCTGTGCTGGCACAGCAAAGGGAACAGTGCAGCATGGCAGGGAGATGCACAAGCCCACGCTGCTGTAGGGCACCCATGCCGCAGGCACCTGGCTCAGACAGGCCAGGAGCAAGCTTCTGAGCCAACACAGCATGAAATGCAGCCGTCAGCCTGACAGGGAAACAGGGGACTGTTTTTCTTCAAACACAACTCATACGATCAATGTTGATGGAAACTGCTGTAGAAAAACATGCAGCAGCCCCCTAAGGAGCTGCTCTTGCTTTCCAAGATAACAGCTTGGAGGATTTGGTTTATGGTGCAGGTCAGCACTTGAGCCCCGTTTCACCCTCTAGATCTCTAGACAAAAGTTGCCATGTTTACACAGATAGCAATAACTGATCTTATGGCTGCCCTCAAAACAACATTTGTCTGCTATCCACACTATAAATCACTTCTCTCCAATGCCCATAGCAGCCAGTTATACTGGGACTGACTCGATACCAACAATCTCTTCTCTTTGCCTTCTCATAGCACGGCCCTTAGTAGGTGTTTGCAGCTCACACACATGCTAGAGGTTTCACATACAGAAAGTCCTCTGGCTGCAGTCCCACAATACCTCACGCCTGGCTTCTTGCCCTTTGTTTAAATTCCCGAGGCTGCCTATACAAAGAGGTGAACTCCCTGCAACTGATTGTTCACAAGATCTCAATTCCCATAAGACCAGAAAACCAAGGAAAGATTTAAGTTAGACTAGAGAAAGCAGCAGCGTAATATGGATTCCTATAGGGCAGATATGGGAAATGGACGCTCCCAAACCTTGGGCCAGGAGGGTCAGTCCTGAGGCAGTTCTTTAATTATCCTTTTTTACATGGCTAGATTAATATATCCGAAGCTGGTGGACACTAGGGTCTTCCTGTTCTATGTTATTAATAGAATAATTTAAATACCTAATAATGCACTTATAAAGCTCTTAAATTTGAGTGGCATCCCGCTGGTGAAGCTGTTAAACAAGGTCTTCCGCAGCACAGCAAACAAAATAATACTACTGTGTGTCCACCATTATGTTGCAATCCAGAGTGCAAATCTAACAGTGCTTAGGTAGACTTCGAAGCTGCATAGGTGGAAGAGAAGAGTTTTGGAAGGTCTTGGAAACGACCACCTCCTGGAGTGCTTTTTAATGTACAGGTTTCCTTGGTCTGGATCCTAATGGAACAAGCCTCAAAGCAGCCAAGGAGATTCTCAGTACCAGAGAAGTAGAAATATTTGGATTCATTCTTAACAAGAGTTTCTGGAAGATCTTTAAGGCTCAAGCACTGACAAGGTTTATATATTGTCTGTAGAAGACTCCTTGAATTGCATTCCATCAATGCAGAAGCTTAGAGGACAATTCTAAGACCATCTTTGGACCAAGGTGCTTGTGATGCTCTGAAGTTATAGCACAGCCCTACCTCCATATCCAAATGTTAGGGAAGATAGTTCATTAGCTGTATCATCATTATAAGGCAGTTCAGTTTAAGTTTCTCAGACTCATCTACTTATAATAATCCCATAATAATTAACAGTGCCCATGATGAGGTTTGAAATGGTCAGAATGAAACACACTTCTACATATACTGAATAAGGAGATTGCAGCCATGCACACGGAGACACAAGCTTTAAAGACCATAGAGCAGGTTTCCTTAGATAACTGCACTGCCAAAGAAAACATTCTGTTTGGTGCAACAAATATTTCATAGAGGGGAATAAGATGGACATGAGCCATTTACACACCTGTTTATTCATTCAAGTAGCCTTTTGACTTTTTTTCTTTTGGAGGATGTAGCTAGGGAAGCCTAACTACCAACCTCATCTTTAGCAGCTTTTCAGACACCTGCACATGTACACACACACAAATTTAGACCAAAAATGCCAACGAGCATGAAAAACTCTGAGCTGTGGGGAAGGCCAGCACTAACACCACCACAAGGTCAGGAGCCTGGTGTCAGCTAGAACTCCTGAGACTGCACGTATTTGTGGGGCGGTTTAAGCAAAGTAGTCTTCTTAGGAAGAAGTTCAGGAAGAACATTAGGTAACACCCCTCCTTGAGCGATGGTCACACATGAGAAGAGCTTGTTCAGCTCCTCATCGTTTCTCACGGCCAGCTGGATGTGCCTGGGCACAATCCTGGCTTTCTTGTTTTCCCGTGCAGCATTCCCCGCCAGCTCCAGGATCTCCGCAGTCAGGTACTCCAGCACTGCGGCCAGGTAGATGGCAGCGCCAGGACCGATCCTGTCAGCGTAGTTCCCTCTTTTAAGGAGCCTGTAGACACGAGCCACGGGGAACTGCAGGCCAGCTTTGGCTGACTTGGTTTTCTTTGCCTCGAGGAGAAGCTTTGTGGTTTTCTTCCCATGTTCAGACATTCTAACCTCAATCTAGTATAAAAAGAGAAAACATTAAAAAACCAGAACATACAGACACAGAAACTGAGCATTTAAGTCCTTTCTTCATCCTCATTTCACTGCCTTTCCAATTGCCTTACAAATCAGTTTTCCCTCTCAGAAATTTTGTTAGCTGCTCATACTTTTTTCTGAAGGAGCAGATGGGTCAGCCTGCTGCTCTAGGAGAGTCTGGCAAGTTTCTGGCCGAGGCATCTACACGCTCAGTCAGGGCAGCCATCTGCTAGATTTCCCAAACTTCTCAAGAGAGTAAGGTAGAGCTTAGGAGCAGGGTTTTCTGACCTAGTATAAAAGGAGGACTGCTGTTAAGGAGAATGGTTAAGGAAACTAGGCTTCAAGACACTTACAGGTGCTCAGAAACCCTGCGGGGAAGATTCATTGAACTTACCCTGGTGAGAACCTAAGCAGTTTCTGCAATGATGACCTTGTGAGAGCCAGAGCTAGAAATTCTTAACTTTGTCTGAAGTAAGAATAAGAATAACAGAAGAGAACTTCACCTACTGGAAACTACTTCAAATAGATCTTGTCTTCCAGAGGAGAGTGGACCTATTGCTGCAAGATAACAGGCTGCAATCAGGAATGGGACTTAAGGAAAGAAGAAAAGCTTTGTTTCACATCAGACACTGAAATTGCTCTGCTCAGCATGCTGTGCATCAGGCTACTACAAATGCCCAAGTACCATCTTCTTGGATGGGATTGCATCCATTCTAACAAGCTCCATCATTTATTAGTGGCATAAAGGCTCCGGTTCTGAGTAGTACTGATTACTCTTCAGCACATAAGACAAAGCAATTGGAAAATAAACACAGGAAAATTCTGCTCTTATGTCTAGAATTGTTCTCAAGTTTTAATCCTTAGTTGTTTTAAAGTAGAGATGCTCTACCCAAATGTGGGGAGAGACTAAATCAGATACAAAAAACATGCTTAAAAATACAATAAAGAGATCTTTTATGAGATTGCTGCAGACCTTAGAAAGATAAGCTATTAAAAATAGTCTACACAAGTAAATAAATTAAAAAAATTAAAAGCCCTCTTAAGCAGCCTTATACCAAACACAGACCTTACAAAACCATTACTTCACTCCAGAGTTTATCTAACACAGAGAAAACATGCTGTCATTTCTTAAGAACAAGCTCTCACCCAAATAAGTTATCAGCTTAGCATCTTTTCTAACACCACCACTAGCCAAATCACAATTTCGAGCAAGAGCTGCCCCCTTTTGAACTCCACAGTGGTAGCCGTATCATTACCAGCTCTTGCATCGTTTCATGCCACCTGGGTGAGCAATGATTCAGCCACGCAAAATCAAAAACAATCAAGGTCCCAACACCAGAAGGAGCAACTCAGTGCAATCCCTGTGAGCACGAGAATTTGTCACTACCCCTCGTATTGCTGCTTAGCACCTTGTTAGCCGATCTCCTCTGGAAACAAGCCTAATATTTACTGCTTCAGAGAACCGCAGAGTCTCTGATTGGCAGTTAATTTATTACAGCTGGAAGGCGGCACTGCTCACCTTGCTGCAGTCATCAAGAATTGCACAAAATTAGTACCTTGCTTGAGTCTTCTAACACGACTGCAAACATTTGGATTTCTGCTCGGTCCAAAGAAATAATAATTTCCAAGCCTACTTTCCCTTGCCGTGGTCAAATAGAGGAAATAATATGAGTTCCACATGTTAATTTCTCATGTAACTGCTTTAAACCTTTTTTTTTTTTTTGCATTTACAGGTGCAAACACTCAGCACAAGGCTAGTTACATATGGCACATCTTCATTATACACTTAAGATCTACTCTCAGACAATTTTTATTTCTCATTGCTACATCATCCACCACTTTTTCTCACTTCATTGGGTTAATTGCTGCCCAGCCAAGGTCTCATCAAATTGGTCTTGAAAACCAGGCAGCATACAATGACCGTTCCAGCTGCCCACCACCCTGAAATCATGGTGTTCACTCAGTTGAGTATCCTCTCTTCCCACTTCTGTGCAAGCACAGCTTGGAGTCAGTCATTAATGCAGCAGCATACAGCTGTGACATCCATCAGCATCATAAAACCTGGCTGGTAGGCTCAGACCCTTGTGCCTTGAGGGGGCAAAGGAGCTAGATCAACCTCAACAGGACAGGCAGCTCCTCTTCAAATAAAAGGTTCAGGCTCCAGCTATAGTTTAGGAAGGTGGTGCTAACCAGCTTTTCTCTGTGGGAGATGCTTTGAAATCTGTGAGGTACTGCCTCAGGAGCAGACTGATCCTAACACAGCTGCAGCAGATCTCTGGTTTCCAGATGAGCAGCAAGCCTCAGCACCCACTGCAAAGAGCGAAGCCAACCCTGGACACTTTCCTTGGGGAAGACTTTCAATGACACAGTCAGCAAAGGCGCAGGGCTTGTTTGGATACAGAGATTTTTGTCTTTTCTGCACTGATAGACAGAAGCAAGGCAGTCACCTCTACCCCCAACACAAACATAAACTACCTCTGGTTGTTATGACAAGATAGAGAGGATAGAGGTTTAGTGTCATGTTGGAGCACTCTAAAGAGAGGGAGTTGTTCACTACAGCTTTACAAGCAGTAAGACTTTAAAGCACAGTGTTACTAACTTCTAAAGCAGAGTTAAATGATCTCCAAGGCACTGAACTAACTGCACTATGAATCTGTGATGGGGGAAGAGTCCACATGAACAGCACTGTGTGTCTTGACCCCTCTGCCTGCTCCACAACAGTGAGCTGTAACATGTTCTCAAAAGTAATCACGTACTTGACTTTTAAAAACAGTCATTTGGGTGGTATGCTGGTATTTGTTTGACATTATCTGTGTTCATCCCTGGAAGGGGAGCTGAGAAAAGAAAGGAGGAGAATAGTGTTGCATTCTAGGAACTTTATTACAAACTTTAAAAATGCATTAAAACTACTAGCAGGAAAAATACTTCACAAAGAAGCAAACACATACAAATTAGTACTACCGGATCTCATAATTCCTAAATGCACAGACCAGACAAGGAAACGCAAGTTTCACTGGCTGCCACCTTGTTCCTGAGAATGAGCAGCACATCTGAGAGTTTTCTTGGGAAGGAGCTGGGAAAGGATATTTGGTAACACCCCTCCTTGAGCAATGGTCACACAGGAGAAGAGCTTGTTCAGCTCCTCATCGTTTCTCACGGCCAGCTGGATGTGCCTGGGCACAATCCTAGCTTTCTTGTTTTCCCGTGCAGCATTCCCCGCCAGCTCCAGGATCTCCGCAGTCAGGTACTCCAGCACTGCAGCCAGGTAGATGGCAGCGCCAGGACCGATCCTGTCAGCGTAGTTCCCTCTTTTAAGGAGCCTGTAGACACGACCCACAGGAAACTGCAGACCAGCCTTAGCAGATTTGTTTTTCTTTGCTGCAGCTTCAGGTTTGCCAGCCACCGCGTGTTTCTTTCCACGTCCAGACATTCTGGTGGGTGAGGAGACACAAAGGGTTGGAGATCTTCAGATTACCTGGGTGTTTGGGTTACAGTTAACTGATAACAAAAGGAGATGACAGCAAGGTAAGCTACACTTTCTGCTTTGCTACATCAAGAAGAAAGCTTGTGCTTTTCTTGAGGAAAGAGAGCACCAGACACCACAGTTCATAAATAGCAGAACTAAGATTTTTAACTACTGCTACCACCCTTTTACAGCCTGCTTTTTAGGAGAGAAGCCTTATAAAACCAGAGTGGTCTGACAATCTGTCAAGAAAGGCTTACTGAAGTAGATATGAAGAGCTCAAAAGAAGAGAGGCTTTTCCCTGCTACCTGGAATGTATTTGGAATTGAAGCACACTGGGTCTTTTTCACTAAGATTTTCTTAAACACCGTAAGTGTTCCCTCAAAACTAACTTGAGGCCAAGCCTGCCTCTTCTTCTAAAAGAAATCTGTATTCTTACTTCTTCTATTATCAAGTTAAATCTTCCTTTCATTTTTAATTTAACAATTGAGTAATTCCTGCAGCCTACAGCATCTTACACTCAAAATACTCAAAGATTTTTTCATATGAAGTTCTAAATTAGTCACCCAAGGGATATTCTCTGGCTGCTCTGAGAGTTCTGGAGGTGTTCTGCACCAGGAAAAACTAAGAGCTAACTTGGATGGTACAATGGAGCCTAAAGAATAGAAGTTACTGTCTATTTACTGAAGATAAAGAAAATTCAGTCTAGTTAGTGTACTCCTACAACTGGAGTGACCCAAATACTTATTTCAATAACACTTTTAGTCTATGAGTAAATAGGACAGGTAGCTTCCAGCACAGCTATTTGCAGTATACAAGAACATCCATTACTAGATCAACCTGTGGGGTTTTGCATAGTTTTTAGAGAGAGTTGAATAGTTAAGAAAAATCAGAAGATTGGGGAGAGAGGAACAAAAATTTCCAAGCCCATAATAAAATCCAAGTAAACCAAGCCACAACTCCCCTATTATCAGACAATGATTTTCACATTCTTATTACTCACAGACATACTGTGCTACAAATGCAGCTAACTTACAAAATAACATTCACAATAACCCCAAATCTTTTACTATGTATTATAAATGAAATACATATCCCCTTACCTTCAGAAATACTTATTTTTGCTCAGTCTGTGCTTTACTACAGCCTGTACTCAAAGGCAACCAAGGCACATAACATCATTCCTCCTACCTCTGAGGCAGAACCTNCAAACCAAGCCACAACTCCCCTATTATCAGGCAATAATTTTCACATTCTTATTACTCACAGACATACTGTGCTACAAATGCAGCTAACTTATAAAATAACATTCACAATAACCCCAAATCTTTTACTATGTATTATAAATGAAATACATATCCCCTTACCTTCAGAAATACTTATTTTTGCTCAGTCTGTGCTTTACTACAGCCTGTACTCAAAGGCAACCAAGGCACATAACATCATTCCTCCTACCTCTGAGGCAGAACCTTTTTATTAGGAACTTTTTCTCCTCATCAGTGGGTCACCTGNCTACAAATGCAGCTAACTTACAAAATAACATTCACAATAACCCCAAATCTTTTACTATGTATTATAAATGAAATACATATCCCCTTACCTTCAGAAATACTTATTTTTGCTCAGTCTGTGCTTTACTACAGCCTGTACTCAAAGGCAACCAAGGCACATAACATCATTCCTCCTACCTCTGAGGCAGAACCTTTTTATTAGGAACTTTTTCTCCTCATCAGTGGGTCACCTGGACAATTAGTGAATCATTCTCACATGTGGTTCATCTTCCTTTTAACCCCTGATTTGGGGGAAAAGGAATAAAAATGTCATAGATGCTCAGAAGCAAATTTTTCAGGAGGGAGAAGCCAGACTGTCTCCAAAGGCTGAGCCACAGCTGTACTTCAGTGACCTGACCAGCTCTTGACCCAGTCTGGGTAGAGTATTTCCATCCATACACTGTATGTAAAAACAGTTCTCTCTAGCTGAAGCTTGGTAAAAAAAAGTACATAGGGGAAAAGTGCTTCATAAATATGATCTATTTTCAGTTGGGTGGGAGGGGGGAAACTGTGTATTGCTTTACACGTGTCCTGGGCAGAGAGAGCTATGCTTCATTCATGTTGTGTCGGAGCCCCACCAAGTGATGTGATAGGGCTGCTGCTAAGATCTGGGCTTCTACCCCTTCTTCTGGTAACTCTCTGCCCCAGACGGGGCTCAAGGTTTCCTGTTGAAACAGAGGGGTTCTGGTGCCAAGGGTCCTTGGCTAGTTCCTCTCAGTTCACCTGGGTAAAAACCTCACCTAATGCAAACAAATATTTTTGAGCACCTTTTAAAAAATGAGCGCACACTCTCTGTTCATGCTCTTCCTGTGTTTGTTTTCCAGTGTTCAAAACAAGTTCCAATGAGCAACACAGGAGAGCCACGGGTGTGAATGGTGTTTCAGCCACAGAAGATGAGACTATTTAACCAGCAGGTCCTCCTGAAAGCCCAGGTTCTGACAAAACATTCGTACAGCAAAACTGGCACCGACAGCTAAGCCTTCGGTTCTGCAGGCCAGGTACTAACTGTGGGTCAGAGCCAAAAGGCTTTGGAGCGGCTGCAGAAGACTCCAAAATTGTGATCCCGAAAACTTTAGCTCACATGCTGCCCTGCCAGAGCGCTCCGTAGCCGTTTACTTTCTCATCTAAAGTTCTCACATCATCTGTACTTGTGGCTCCATCTACCACTCAGACAGCCACTTTTCCCACGAGGATGAGCATTTAGTCCCAGCTGGGTGAGGCTGTCTTCCTCCACCTCAGGGCCCTGGGAGNCGACAGCTAAGCCTTCGGTTCTGCAGGCCAGGTACTAACTGTGGGTCAGAGTCAAAAGGCTTTGGAGCGGCTGCAGAAGACTCCAAAATTGTGATCCCGAAAACTTTAGCTCACATGCTGCCCTGCCAGAGGGCTCCGTAGCCGTTTACTTTCTCATCTAAAGTTCTCACATCATCTGTACTTGTGGCTCCATCTACCACTCAGACAGCCACTTTTCCCACGAGGATGAGCATTTAGTCCCAGCTGGGTGAGGCTGTCTTCCTCCACCTCAGGGCCCTGGGAGACGGGTATGGGGCACCCTCTGTGGGTCCAAGTACTCGCCATAAGGACTGATGTCCTCTCGAAGCACAGCTATCCATTTCTTTTAATTCAGAGGCAGAAAAGGTGGCTGTGCCTTCCCTTCAGTAAACCAGACTTACCACGGGGTAAGCACGCCAGTATGCTTCAGGATACATGGGAGATAACGGGATGTCCATGATGATGTATCATGTTATAGTGGGGCTTATGAATTTCCATTTCAGGCCCTTGGCGGAGCGGAGACATGGTCGTTTCTCCTCATGCCCAGAACAAACACACTCTTAAGGCCTGCTGGCACGTTGTGTGGGGGTGTTTTTCTGGGAACTCGGAGCTGGGCTCCCCCTTTCTGGGCCAGCATACTGACCATCGGGCTAGAGCATAAAGGAGGTGGAGGTGGGAGCAGGCCTCTTCCCCCTTCTCCTCTGCTGCGTCTCTTTGAGAAGAAAGCGCAAGGTCTGCTCAGTTCTTTGAAAGTGCAGAGGTACCCCTTTTTAGGGAATGGGGTGTTGATCCCAAATGGATTGGGGTCACCGCACTTGACCCACTCCTCAGTGTCGGCTGAGTGATGCTTTAATACAGACTCAAAAATAAAATAAAAGTAACTATCTAGACACAAATTTATTGTAATGCTAATTGACTATGACCCAATCCTAACAATATTTGAAGTACCGATAATTATGTCTGATAAGAATAGATAATATAGGTTTGATTATTTTATTTTATTTCAACAGAACAGGAAAAGAAAAATGAGGAAAGAAGCCAGTGGAGAAATAAAGGAGGATATGAAATGGAAACAGATAAAAAGAGACTCAATGAAGTGGAAAGGGAAGAGTTATAGAGAAAAACTAAAAAGACACTCAATGAAGTGGAAAGGGAGGAGTTATAGAGAAAAACTAAAGCAGAGGAGAGCCCCAAAACTCGCCAACAGTATTTGAATGCTCATGGGGAAGTGTTCCCTATGGCTGACAATTTATTTGGGGTGTTTCTATGACATTTACTTTATGTGTTCAGGCTTAAGGTAGTTCCAGGGTGCTGGCTGGCAAGTGAGGGGAGCTGAGGCCGTGCCCAGCTCAGCACGCTGCCTGGTTGGAATCGCACATCTCATGGCCTCGCTGCTTCCCCTGTGTGCCCTACATAGCCCCTGCTCACAGCTCTGCTCCCACACTGCAAGGGTGCCCTGTGAACTCCTCTTGGCAGGGCTGACTCACAGAAAATACGCTTTTTCTTCCTGCCCAATTGCTTCACAGGTGAGAAAGGAGTGCTGGAAGGTGCTAGGAAGTAGCTCACTGCTTCCTTTGGAACCTCTGAAACAAGAGTTTTTCAATCTGCTGTCAAATTCCTTATTTTACTCCTCACTGTGTAACTCTTTTCCAGGGTGTGTTTAGCAGGCTATTTTTGGAGGATATGATTTTGCATCCCTTGCTGTGCTGCCAAAACAATGATTAAAGGGGCAAGGTAAGAGCAGAGCCTCACTGCAAACCTGGCTGAGCTCCGATGGTGAGGGTAGAGCGTGAGGGTGAGGAAGGGTTTTCTAGGTTGTGCTGGCTGCGAGGCTGTGCTATCTGGGAGCCGGGTGGGAATTCCTCTGCCCTCCATGACACATCCTGCATCGTTTCCGAGCTGATGTTGGTTTGAGGGGCATGAGGAGAGGGTAGGGGCGTCTCTCCAGAAGAATGGTATGTGGGTTGAAGCCCTGCTGAGATGGGCTTCGGTGAGGGCCACAGCTCACGTAGAGCCCTGCTGGGGCTGTGCAAACTCACGACTCAAGCGAACAACCTTGGTACGAAAGCCCTCCAGAAGTGCTCGCGGGGTGGCACGCAGGGACGGCTGCCTGCACGCCCGGGGGCCAGCGGGTGTCCACCGCGGCTGCCGAAAGGACTGGCGCCCCTCAGGCCCGGGCTGCTCCACGGGGCACCCACGGCTTTCTGCCGGCAGAGGAGGGACAGGGAGCAGCGAGGGCCCTGGCAGGGGGAGGCCGGACAGGCGGGAAGGAGAGGTTCTAAACCGCGCTGCTCTTCACGGTGTGCAGGAATGCCGGGGCTCCCTGCCCGGGAAATGACGCAGGATCCCCGTCAAGAGCAGGGGCCGGATCCGGAGCTTTTAAAAACCGGCACCGTGGCTGCTGTGGGAAACGCAGACAGGAAGGGAAAAGAAGACGGAAGAAAAAGCCCCACAGCAAGAGCTGAAACCCGTGAAGTCACCCAGCCGAAGCCCCCCCCCGGCGCCGCCTTGCCCCCCCCCGCCGCTGGGG
>VZSC01009112.1:0-12369 GCA_013398225.1 Steatornis caripensis
TGTGCCCTGGCAGCCAAGAGGGCAAACTGCATCCCGGGGTTCATCAAACACAGCGTAACGAGCTGCTGAAAAGAGGGGGTTATCCCACTGTATTCAGCCTCACCTGGAGTACTGTGTGCAGTCCTGGGACCCACAATTTAAGAAGGCTGTGAAGGTCCTTGAATGCATCCAGGAGGGCAACAAAGGTGGTGAAAGGGCTGGAAAGCATGTCCTGCAAGGAGTGGCTGAGGACTTTGGGCTTGTCTAGTTTGGAGAAAAGGAGGCTCAGGGCTGACCACATTGCTCTCTACAGCTTCCTGAGGAGGGGAAGTGGAGAGGGAGGTGCTGAGCTCTTCTCCTTGGGATCCAGTGACAGGACACATGGGAATGATTCAAAGCTGCGCCAGGGAGGTTTAGACTGGACGTGAGGAAGGATTTCTTTACCAAGAGGGGTGTCAAACACTGGATCAGGCTTCCTACAGAGGTGGTCAATGCCCCAAGCCTGTCAGTGTTTAAGAGGCATTTGGACAATGCCCTTAACGATTTGCTTTAACTTGGTGAGTCCTGAATTGGTCAGCAGTTCGACTACATGATTGTTGCAGGTCCCTTCCAACTGAAATGTCTATTCTATTCTATTTATCAAGCTTACATTCCCCAGATCTTAGTAGCTTCTGGCCCATTAAGTTTTTCCCTTTCTGAAAGATTAACAAATACAATAGAGAATAATGATTTGGCAAATGCTGCTGAACGGTGCAAGAAAAAATAGCTAGTCTCATTTTTTCATTTCAATAGTGCTGGCAATAGGAGTTTCCTCTTTACCTACTTGACTCAGGATTCATTGTAACCAACTTGTTCTGTTGGAACTAGGTTTCAGAATTAGTCAAGTATGTTAAGATATCCGGAACATTTTTTACCCCAGTTATATATATCCTCTATTGTAAAAGCTTTGGGGTTCTTAAAACCTCAATTTCAAATGAGCTATTAAGAAATACCAGCATAAGCACTGATGCCAACTAAAGCTTGCATCTGTCTCCCAAGTCAGTGTTACAAAATGTCCTTAAGTACAGCAATTTGACCACTGCATAGTGCCATGCTCTTAAAAAAGGTGTCTCACTGAATCACTCACTGAAGTCATCTGCTGCCTGCAGTTCATGATAGCATGCCATTTGAAAGGTATCTTCAAGTGCTGAATCAAACACTCCTGTAAGGTGCAGACACGGTGCGGAAGGAAGCCGCCTGTTGCCATTGAAAACTGCAGAGCATCAGCAACCTGTGATGGAAGGGATCAATATGCCATGACCAGCATCTGTTAACCCAAGGCAAAGAATGTGAAGGTTTGACAGTGGGGATGCATATTAAAGTACACTGCAAACAAATTAATCCTCATTTTGACTGCATGCAGTTGCAGAGCTAGTAATCTGACTCCTTAAAACTATTAAGTTACAAAAAAGGGTAAATTAAGTTTTAAGAATTACTTTTATGTTTTATTAAAAAAATGAAATAGTGATGCAGTGTAAGGAAAACATGATGAAAGAATATGTAAGTTGTCAAAAACCTGTTGCCTAAAACCTGATTTTGCCAGTAAGATTAGTCTTTGATAGCATACAGACCCAGAAGCGAAGGAGACAACAGCCTCTACCAGCGACTGCATGGCATGGTGTTTGCTTGTTTCTCACCCTGGTTTCATACCTTTTACCCTTTTGCAGTAAGAGCAGGAAGAGCCCTGACTCTTGTCGCTACGGAAAACAAAGATGAGTGGGACTATTGCAACAGGTGCAGAGAGAAGACAACGGAGAAGGGAAGCCTGGAGGAGAGTCGACTCATCAGGGGAACGGAGAGGAAAAAATAAAACGTCTGCATCCACACTCAAAATCTGAGACTGAGCTATCTCTGTCATTAGAACAACCTACCCTTCAGACTTCCTCTGCTACTAGGAAGCCTAGATTCCTAGTCTGGTCCCCTGAAACCCCCACTGACCTCTCATAGCCCTTTTCTCCTTACTACTCTCCTGAGAAACCTTGAGCCAAGACAAGCATCCACAATCCCATGAACAAAACCATTAACTTACAAGACTTACAGCCCAGTTTTACTGCAAGGGTTACAGCTGAAGCCACTGTTCAAGCTGTTCTACCACATGCTGCTCATGTGCTACCTAGACCAGACCCCATAGTGCTTGGCAGCACCAGCTCTGCCCCTGCAATAGTGACCACAGAACTGTAACTGACCTCTTCTGGCCTCTTACAGTGAGGGTAAATTCCAAGACCAAACCCCCATTCCTAACTTATCTATAAAGTCTTTTGGGGAAAAAAAACCTCTCTTCCTGTCCAATAGCAAAGGCAAGCAAGCTGGTATGATTTATTAATGACTAAAACTGCCTCTAAGGAATCCTCTACATAGCTAACAGCTGCCTTCTCTGGGAAAGAAGCCATGTATTTGCTAAGCCTAGCAGAAGAAAGTGCTAAGCCAATCTAATTTTCAAGGAATAAAAGATTGTATGTAGGTACTATGAAGAAAATACAAAACGTTACAGCACCACTAGTAGAACAAGCACTCTTGGACTAAGGAAAGAAGTGTAACACCTCCTATGCTCTGTGGTAGGACAGAGAATCTAGGACTGCCAGTATTTCTGCTAGGCTGACTACATTGCTGCAGTCCAAAGAAGTGTACAACCACCAGCTGAAAAGTGGCAGGACGCATACCAGGAGAAAGGTACTGCAACAATTCAAACTGATGAGTTCATTGAAGAGAAGATAATGGAGAAGACCCAGGTGAAGGTGACCTTCACGGAATTGTAAGCAAAAGATCACTGGGTAAAGACGAAGTTTTCATCGCTTGTTACTGAACAGTCCTTTGTGTTGCACTTCTGACCACTAAAACTTTCTCTGGCTTTTTGCTCTTAGTGTCCAAAAACAGATGAAGAGGAACCTCAGGAACTATGTTCTCAAGCAATCAGTTACTTTTATTCAAAGTCAAAACAAAGATGATGTTCAAATCTATGGAAATATATTCCATTCTTCTAGATGGTTAGAGAGAGTTTCTAGTAAAAAAACTAAATGCTTTCCAAACAAGGAGAGAAAAGACTTAAATATTTAAACAAAAATGAAAGCATCTTTCTGATCAATATTCGTAAAAAGTCTAATCTGCATGAACAAGGTGATATAATAAACTTGCCCACAATGAAAACTATGTTTTAGCTTTCACTGTCCAAAGTCATTGCGTGCTAATGGCTCAGATTCAAGGGCAGAAGAACTACAACACACTAAAAAGTAATGTATATGCATTGATCTGTGGAACCAGACAGCAACAGTGACTCCTTCACTTGTATATTTTATGATTAGACCTCTGTCTTATGGAAAGCCTCAAGCTGTCGAATTTTCTTTATCCTTTCAGCAGACACCTCTAGGAAGAACTGTATTATTTCTTCTGATAGTACACAGATATGCAACCAACAACATTTTACAATAGGCAGAGATTTCAGAGTGTGAGAGTGCTCTAGCCTCATGATGCAGCGCAGAAGTGTCCCAGAAGGCAATGTTAGGGATGTAAGCACTGACAACACCCAATTGCCTGCTCACTATGCAGCTTTTTAGGCTGCTATAACCCAACAGGAACACACACACACCAAGGCAGTCAAGTGTGAAACAGCAGTATCAGACTTGCACAAACATTATCATTAAAAGTTATTTCAACAGGTGATGCTTAAGTACTAGAAAAACATCAATGGGGAAGAGAGTCAGAGAACATCAGAAACATTTTGCTGCCATCCTCTATATGTGGTGTTAATTGTATTAGGTTACTTATTGCAAGGCATAAACAGTTGCAGCAACTGGTCAAAACCAGGGATAAATTACACTTTTCAAACTATGCAGGCGGGATCCCATCTAACCCAGAGTTCTTCATTCCATTGCTGTGTTTTTTTAAGCACAGTCTCACTTGTGCACACAGCCTGTTCCAATTTTAACAACACTGAGAAGATGCCTCTAAGAACTGCTTCACAAAAAGCATCTATTAGAGTTTGTCCAGAGGTATCTCCCAGTCATTTGCTCCAGCAGTATAGCATAGAAGACAAGACATCTTAATTACACAGTATCAGGTACACCACACAGTAGCCAAAACCAAACTTACTTATATTAGAAGTAGGATTCAGGCCACTGAATCACAGTAATTGAATCTAAGCCTAGAGATCTATCAGCACAAGAAAATCACGCGTGTCAGCTCATATCGAGACAACAGAACAATGAATGCAATTCTGTGTACCTCAGAGCCTAGGGTGAATAGTTCTGGTTAGTGATTTCCACCGTATCAGTTACATGTTCTAGCCAGTAGAGTTGGGAGCACCTGTGGGAATTTTCACCCCTACCCTTTTCATGCAGTCAAGACTTAACACTGACAGGTATTTGACCTGTAAAGGAATAACATAATTTTTAGGGCAAGAGGCCAAACCAAGATCAGAAAGGGACTGAGAGAAACCCCTGCTTAAACCTCTGTATAAAGCTTACTACACAGCCATGATTAGGACTTTGAAGAGTTACTATAGGCAGTCATATCTATGACATGAAAAGTCAGTATATAGGCAAGGACAAGTCATGCATAACTATGCATAACATATCCATGCCCATTATGAAACATCATAGCCATTATGCTATTTGCTTCTCTCTCGAAAGGCTCATTCTCCTGTTAGTCATTACATTATTACATTAGTCACAACATTAACTACCATAACTACCAGGGCCAGCACCAACAAAAACAGATTTTTGTGGTAACCTGGCCTGGTGTCTCACTTCAACCACTGCTTTTATAGCAGGTGCTTTCCAGTGCCGGATACCTGTAGCCTGAATCTGTTCCTACACTTGTGAAAGGGGCAGAAAGAGTAACAAAGCATGTAAAGCACAAGCTGACCTGGCTCCTGCTTAAGTCACTGTGGCCTCAGGTTCTGCCAAGTTTGGTCAAGACCAGTTAATACATCTTAAAAAAAACCACATTAAACGTGCTGCTAATTTTAGATACTAACTACCTTTTAAAATGAGTCTACACAAGACTGTAAATAACACTATCAGCCTTGCCTGCTGGTTCTTTTTAGCTAGAACAAAACTGCTACGTTTACATAGTTCAACAACTGTCACGTTCTAGTAATATTAAAACGTCTTTGAGAAAATGTCCTGAACAAGGCTGAAGTTTCTCTTGTTGAAACTTTTGATCCCACCAAGAATATCTGAAAGGTACCTGTGTATCAAAGACATTGAAGAGAAGGACACCGTACTGGTGAAAGAGGCAGTCTGAGATCCAGCGGCAGTCATGCATGACCTGAAGCAAGAAAGAGCTGTCAGACAAACTTTAGTCCAACTGCAAGCTTTTTTGGTACAGCTAGATCATTATATATGTATATTACCTCTACCACCACAAATGTCCTCACACACCCCGTACCCTTACCTTCAAGATGTTTTTATCTTCCAGCACCATTTGTAATCCATTTTTGAAAGCCTGAGGTCCCAGAAGGAAGATATCAAATAGAAAAATACGGCTCTTTGTTGCTATCTACAAATTTGGTTAGAGACAAAATGAGTGAGGGATAGAACAAAGGATTTGAATGTAGGAGAGAGTGCACTGTTGCCCACAAGCCATAATCTCCTATGTACAGGCTTATACTGGGGAGAGCAGGTTTAGCTTCCTTAATGCTAATTCATAAACAAGTCTTGTTTTTTTCCAGAGATGCTCAGAGACTGTCACTATAATTATAAAGAATGGCCCAGTAGTCTACTATATACAGTTAAATACAACATTCAGAGATATCAAGAGCAAACCCTATGCACAGTACTTAAAATAAATCCCTACACCCATTATGGTGACATTTTTCCCTTGGTGACATTCCTCTCATTGTCACAGACCACTGCCAAAGAAATAAAGGACATAGTTTTCCGTCCCAGCATTTCAAAGAGGATATAAAATGTAGGTTTTGCCTATGTTCAAATACATAATGGTTTAACAAAAGCTGTTATTTGAAAGCAATTTAGCCATACCAAAGCAAACATTCTGTGGACACTACTGCATAAATGAGTTAAGTTTGAAGCATGAATTCCCACACAAGTTTTTGCTTTGGAGAAACACATTCACTTTTAAACTGATATTAAAATAAACCAAGAGGATTTTGAGCTAACATATTAAGGTATTTTCCTTTTTCTCCCTTCCTTTTCAGATGTTGATAATATCACAGCTAAATAAGATACTGTATCATCTTTAGATAGATTTTACTCCTTCAATTATATTGGCATTGTCGTTAGGTCTTGCAGTTTTTCAATAGGTAACAGCTGTACTAGTGTAATAACTCTACCTGTATACAAGTATATAAAGATGGCAAACCAAAATATGTTACATACAAGTTAAGTAATTATTACATTGCCTTACAATGGCATAATTCTTTCTGTAAGAGGTCTTTTATGAAGTATCTGATCTGTCTTGAAGAACATCATATCCCTTACAAAAACAGTTACATGAGTTAGTCTTAAACACAGGCTAATCCCCAAATGTTACTCAGGTATGCCTCTGTTTAGTGGCACATTTTGTGAAATACCTGCCTCTTACCTCAAGCCATGAGAGTTTTCCATGACGACATAAATTAACACCTTCTCCTGCTATACTGACAACACATTGCTGTTTTAGGTGCAGCACCTAATGAAAAAAAAAAACCCCGAGGGTAATATAAATAGTGCCAGAGAACGATAGGCAGAGGGACAAATAGTAAACCGCATTTTTTCTGGTCATGATCCCTATTTCAAAAGGTAAATACAGCTCAAAATCACAATGAATCTCAGATATATAGTGATCCAAGAGAAACAGATGCAGTACCAGTCTGGTTACAGATAGACAGGTGGAAATTCCACAGCTAGAAACATCAGCGATAGATTTAGCAGAGATTATGGATTAATAACTGTATTCTTACACAGACTCCCCCAAGCTCCTGCCAAGAAATTATCCTAAGTAGACTTTAGGAACTTCCGTAGGATCACATAAAGAAGATGTGATCTTTTTTCTTTCAGTTAAAAAGCAGAACTCATTTTCTACGATATAAAAGAAAAATCTGTTACTCTTATAGACAGTTTTCGGACAACTAAGATAAAGCAACCTGTAGTGCGCATGTAACACAAGAGTAGAAGACAAACAGAAATAAAAAAGCCGGCTTGTTTTTCAAGCAACAGTTAGATTCCTCTGTAAGCAAGGAAATCTCTTCCTGTGAGGAAGAGCTTTTTCCTCTGTATGTGCAATAGATTTACCATAATAAGAGCCCAAATTGCAACTGATGTTACTCCAAGACAAAATGGCATGGAGGACATATAGTATTGCAGATCTAACTCAGGATCTAAAAAATGCTATTAAATTTAATAATGAATCTATCATCGGCTCCGAATTCTGAATCAAAGCCTTTCTAACAAGTCCACTTATGCTGTTATATATGGCTTAGAAGGAAAAGGTCCAGGCATGTTTTTGTAGATGTTTGGAATTCCAGACAACACAATTCCCTCTCCAAATACCAACAAATCCTCATGTTGTTCTCTTCCTAAACAAAATAATTGTTAACTAAATAGTAACACTGACTCTTCATCACAGTTACTGGTGATACAGAAACAGCAACCAACACACACTGATGCAGATTGACATCCACCCATTGCACACTCACATATACTGCACTCTTTCCCTGCCCGTATGCATGTTTTAAATATACTTTGATGACACCAGAGATACCATTTCTACTTAACTTAAAGAAGGCAGCTACTACCTGTAACTCAAATTACACTACAGTCTGCAAAAGTAATTTCCAGTATCAGACGTCCTGAAGCAGTGCTCACGATCCTGCCACCTAATGGATCTACTGACAATTAGAACACAACAGGCTTAGAAGTCATGTATGCTGCAAAAGCGTTTTCATTAGTACTTACTGCTGGGCCAAATTTCTGCTGGAAACAGTCAACAACTGTGTACTCCACATTTTCTTCTTCCTTCTTCTCTAAAAGGAGCAAAAAAAGAATCATTAGATGCTCTCTCTACTTTAATAAACTTTGCACAAGTTATGTATTTTAGCTGTATAATCACTCTACTTTTCTGGTTTAGCTGTTCAGTTCTTCCCTCTCTGCTTCTGAATACATCCAAACAGATTACTTAGCTGCCCGATTCTGACATGTATGGACTAGAGCATGAGCCAAAATTCTGGTTTTTGACAGAAAAAAAGGCTGTTTAAAAGTGAGTTGCAGCATTACTTTTTGTTGTTATGATGCATAAAGAAAAAAGTTTCAGTTTAAAAAAATTACATCCATTAAAAACCAGTACCCTAATACCCACACTCCTCTGGGGAGGGAAAAAGATTGTAACAAAGACAAATCTTACAGACAGTAACACCACAGAACACAGACAACTAAGTGATCAAGGGTGCAAAGAGAATTTAAGACAGATTTTAATATTTTTTTAACATCTACCTAACCATGTCTAATGAACAGGTGAAGAAGGGTTCTCTTAAAAGATTCTCCCTACTCTTAGTTAAGATGCAAACGTTAGTAATATGCATCCATGACAACACAAGAACAATCTTCTAAACTCTAAAATAGTAATCGAAAGATCATAAGAACAGTTTTGTAAAGGCTCTGCCAGATCATATCAGCCCTTGCTCATTTTCTGCCCCACTACTCAAGTAAATGCTGCTAACCTTCCTTTAGCCTATACAGGTCTTGCACCCTTGTCACAGCTCTATGAGAGCAGAACAAGCTGATCACATTTTGGGTCTGTACCTGTGTATGTGCATACCGCAGGAACCACGCAACCAAATCAATGCAAGCGTGTGACAGCCAGCACAGAACCAATGAGCAGTATCTTATTGAGCTTTGAGTTATCTATCATGCCACATACATTTCAGGAAAAAGTATAAAATTAAAACAATCACCAGAGAGGAATGCTCACTGGCCGAAGCTCTTTTGATTTCTCCAAAAGATCAGTTGTGCTGCTCAGCCACTTCTACAGTTGATAGGAGCTAGACGACAAAAATTCTGGAAAGCAGTTGAGTTTCCTTCTGATGTTGTGAACATATCGGCAGGCAGACAGCATGTCTGCAGATAATGAGCTCTGTACCTATCTTTCTGTGACCATTGTTCTTTCAGAATACATCTTGTTCTGATACAGGCAAACCAAAAGATCATAGCCTCTGGGAAAGACATCATCTGACAAAGTAACTACACTGCTTGACTAATATCCACATTACCTGAGAGGGAGTATTTTAAGCTATTTGAGGCTCTGAGCTGCCTCTCTAAGGAAATGCAAGGAGAACTCAATGGGCCACAATCTGCTGGTCCTGTGTCTTCCTGTTTGTTCCCTTCACCAGCTGAAGTGCACCTGCACAAACAAGGCAACCATACATGGCACAGAAGTCAAAACATTACACATTCCACCAGCATGGACATTTTAATAAAGAAAATTATTTCATTCAATGTCATCTACCTGCGTCCAGACAATGAACTGCTGCATGAGAAGCAACTTCCCAATCCAATGTGCACAGTTCTTAAAGATCTTGAAGCTACCCAACAATAAGCTTATTTGGCACAACAGGTCCTTTATTTCACATAAAATTTCACATTTATTCTGACAGTAAAAGGTGAAAGCAGAACCTGAAGAGATAGTCATTGCAAGGGTCAGCAATTGTTTCAAGGGAAGAAAGAGTTCAAAGTACAAAGAATGAGGTACCTGACCTGTGTCCAAGAATCATGCAGTTTAAACATTTGTAAATCTTTACAGTAAATCAATAATATTTGATCCATTAGTTACTGTAATTGGTTTTAAAAGTTCACCGATATGTAAAACAGCTATATCCACTGAAATGTTACTGTAACCAAATGGAGGTTATTAAATCATATAAAATGGTAGCACCTCAGGACCAGAAAAAAAAAAAAAAAGAGTTAGGAAACATTCACCTGACTGAAAGATGTCGTATATAAGATGTTTAATTTCTACAACAGGACAGTTTGAGGTCAAGAATACTTGGAAATACGGGAAACATGACTTAATATTATATATTTCCTTATATTGATATAAAACCATCCCATTATGATTAGAGAGTTCCAATCATGGACCTCTCTACCTCAATAAAATAAAACATAAAAACCCCTTTTGATCATCTTTTAGATGTAGTTGAAGAATCTTGTACCTAAAATTGTGTACTTTAAGGATTAATACACGAATCTGCTACCAAGGTGAGAATATTCAAGTATGCATGAATGTAGGCTTACTTAACAGGGAGAAAGATGATAAGACAGCAGCAAGCAAGAAGACTGCTGCTCCTGACAATTCTATGTGTTTTTAAATATATTTTAAGGACTATTCAGTAGACAACACTTCATTCCTACTTCTCTTCAGAGGAAGAATAAACTATTAAAGTGTGGTCTTGGGAGAAGACTCAAAGCAAAGCCATCTAGAAGCATGGGTCTGCAGGAGTTTGAAACATATTTTTACCAGCTTCCTAAAGCCATGTTTATATATGTTTTGAGAGCATCTGTATAAACCTAACCTCCCTGGGCAATTGTCCTGGAACTGTTCCACCACAGAAGAAATGCTCAAGGGAAATCCTCCCTGAACCCACAAGCTGACAGGGAAAAAAACCAAGCAAATTCTTCTACCTAGAAACACTAGTGGGAAGAAAAAAAAAGAAAAAAGAAAAAAATGAGAGAGAGAAATTGTAAGCAATAGCTTGAAAGAACCTTTTACACAACAGAGGTCTTCCACTCACCACCTTGTTCACTTCTTTAGAGAAAGGAAATACAAACTTGGCACAGCTGAGTGTGAACGTCAGTATTATTACTAAATGTAAGTGATGGCTCCCCCAGCAAGCCCAGCCCACCCCTCCTACTATGAAAGGAAGGAAACATTTCAACGTACTCAGAGAGCATTGCTGTTCCTTTCCCTGAATCCGGCTCACTCAGCAATTCCACTGCAATAGAAACAAACAATACTATAGTGCTGACACACAACTTTTTGACACTTGTTATCTCCCAAAAAAGGAGAACCATAACCAATACTAACCACCATAGGACATGGCCATATACAAAAAAAGAAATTAAACTTATAGTTTCAGTAATTTAAAATTCACTCTGATGTACAGACCTATATGAAGTAACTTACATCAGTAGCCTAGATAAGGTGTATTTCAAAACCCTAGCATTTAAACAAGACTAATGGCTTAGCATCCCACCAAAACCAAAGTGAGTATCAAACTACAACTAACTACTTTACACCCTGTTACATACACAATAAAGCACATGCAAGGCAAAAGGCAGAATGGAGTAGGTTATTCACTTGTAAGTCCAACAGTTGCCTTCTAGCTACTTGCCCCTCAGCACTTTGCCCCTTGTCCCCAAAGCACAGAAGGTATCAATTGAAAAGCACAGGCTCTTTATGCACTAGAAATGTTTTTCTTAAATAATCCCATATTCTTGTCACTAGTGAATCACGGAAAGATGCTCAGATAAACAGACCATTTCATAGAGATGCTTTTGCCTGTGAGAGTAAAAGCAAAAGCAAGTTAACTAGAACTTTAAGCAATTTAACTTTCCAGCAGAGTCCATTAGTGAAGTCTTGCACGTGTAAGAACGTACACAGCAAACTTAACTTGCCTTCAGGATGTAAACAGGGGGTACGCTTATCTCAGCTGATTACCTTTGGAGTGGTTACTTTTATCAGTTGTCTTACTGGATTACATTCATTATTTAACTAATATGCTTTAACGCAGTGCGGTCACAAGACCTTCACAAAGTGTGGGGTTATTGTTATTTCACTGAGATAACTGGGGAACAAAAGCTGCATGATTTATACAACATTCTAATTCTTACTGATTTTAGAAGAAAGACATGCAACCGAAGAATTCAGCAGAGTGACCAAAAATAGATTTAAAATGCTGAACTAAGAGCGGGCACGATCCCCCTGCCCCAAAACGCAGGAAGAAAAGCCTCACCATTCACTATTTCACGGTCAAAAAACATCTTTAGGCCTGGAGTGCTTCTGCCAGTTTCCACGTTCTTCACTGAAACGAGGGGAAAAAACAGAGGCATGCATCACGTTCCACTGTTTGGGGCGAAAGCTTAGCATTTGCAGAACAAAGCAAGACCGCAGGACCAGGCAGTGCTATTAACTAGGAAAAATAATTAATCAGCAAACGGGTTATTTCAAGTGGCGGCTCTTTCGCTCTACAGAAGCGGGTCTCTGCAAGAGGCCCGTGCGCCGAGCGGGCTCCCGCACCCACGCAGCCGCACAGCGGCGCTAACTTCAGGGCCGCGTTTTATGCACCCCCGTGCCCGTTCCGAGCCCCGGTTAGCGCCCCCCTCAGCCGGCGGCGCGGGGCGCTCTGAGGGCCGGCGGGGCACG
>VZSC01009112.1:16038-36957 GCA_013398225.1 Steatornis caripensis
CCCCCCCCATTAAACAAGGTCATCCCAGATCGTGTTTTTTTCCTGCTTATGCTTGCCGATCTGTTCTTGCTATGTGAAAATACTTTCCTCGGTTTTATTTCCAGTAGAAATGGTGTCATATATTCATTTTAAGTGATAATTTATTTGTGTTGGGAAAATGTGTCGCTACAGAAGAGGAGTGGAAGAAAATTAAGACAGTACTGGCTAGTGTAGTGGACAGCTGAGTGACTTAACATAGTTTCCATGATCCTTTTTCCATCTGTCAAGGGAACCTTCTACAGGAAGGCTATGATAAACAAGTAGGAATGTCAAAGTCTACTTATCCAGCAAGAACTTACTGGCTGGTTTTTCTGTTTAATCACAAAGATCATAGAGTAAAGGTAGCTTCACCTAATTTATAAATATGCTTTAAAAACCGAACCCTAAATCTGGAATGTTCTTCCAAAAGGTTTTATTTTTTTTATCTCGTGCCAATATTTGATTTCTTGTCAGTGGTGTTATATTCCTAGAATTTTACCTACACAATATTAAGATAGCTGTATAGGCATCATCCTAAGCAATAACAACACTTGGCTCTAGTTAGCCTCTAGAGGTAGATGGAAAATTCCACCCAGCTCTTAACACTGTTATACACTTCATATAGGTGCAAATATTTATGCAATGTAGATGGTGAGGAGAAGAAAAAACCACCCAGGGTGCTAGTTTATCTGGGACAAAGTTCACGGGGAGAATGGTAAGTTAGTGTTACTGAACAGAGTATCCTGTGATTTGTTAGAAACTTGATACTGATGATATTTTGCGTACTAAAAAGTTTGAGAAAGGGACTTTGTGAATGTGAAACAATTTGGCAGTACTACATGTCCATCTTGAATGGATGTTCTGGTTAAGTTCTCCTAAGGATTCCTTCTCTGGCCTTCTTACTGTGAAACATGACGACTTCTGTTCATCTGGGATAAGTATGAAGCACTGAACAGAACACTTAACCAATTCGACTGAGTTGAACAATGGAAGTTTTCTCTTGTTCAATTTTACGTAGCACAAAACTGAATAGCTAATGATACTAACATGAGTGATAAACCATATGTTAATGTTCTTTAGCTGAACAAGTTAAAAAGATGTCTTTCAGGGGACTTGAAGCTATACAATGACACTTAATTGACACTTAATCTCTTGAATGAAATCTAAGTTTGGCTTGAAGTTCTGTATTAATTTTTTTTTATATTGTGGTGAAAAACACCTGGCATAATAAGCTTTAGAAACAAAGGTAATGTTTCCAAGAACTGGAGAATAACGTGTCCATTAAAACCTCTACTTACTGACAGAAAATCTCCATCAGGTTCTCAGTAACAAGCCTGCAGTTAACAGTCCTAAATCTTGTTGGATTGTAAGTAAATGATGTCTGGAAATTGTTTGCTTTGCTTATAAACGTTTTGAAATTTGAGTTTGAAAAAACCTTCAAGTAGTCCTAATTGCTTTTGTATTTCAGTAACAACTATAAGAAACAGATGATTGGTCCAAGATGTTACTTGTCTGTATTCTGTTGCAGGCTTTCGGAAAGCCATTGGAATGTAACAGTATTCAAACTATTTGGTTCACACCCTTTGTTCCCATGCTTTGAAGCAGTCTACCTAAGGATTAATAATAAAGTAATGTACATATTGGAGCTTAGGAGAAAAACTACTTAGGCATTAACGAGTGATGGATTTTCTGATGGATATTTATATATGTTCTAAGTACATAAATATATATTAATATGAGTTTATACTAATGTTTTAGAGAAGAGATTCAGAGTGTCTCATTGCAAAAAAACTTTCTAATGATTTAGCAGAAGTAAAGCAGAGGGTATAGCTCCTATTCTAGAGATTTTGACTTAAATTTTTAGAAGGACCTTAGTTGGATAGCAGAAGAGATAAAATCATGTTACAGCTAGCTTTAAGCCTTAGCCATTGATTTTTAAGTAGCAGTCATAGATTGCAGATCTTGTTTTTGGTTCTCCTGTGGTCAGCTGGGAATGTCAAAATCTTTGTTTTTCATGAGAAGGCTCTGAAAAGTGTCTAGTGATGTAGCTTTTGTGAGGAACAAGAGCCAAAAAGGAAGTTAGGAAAGAATACAGTGGTGGACCTGAATCATCTTCCTTTCTTATATAGCTATGATAAGCTTTTTGTCTGGTACAATGTTAACAAAACCATCTCTTCTCCTGTCAATAGCTACATACTCTTTATCATACACTAGCTGTTATGAAGGTGTTCCAGAAATGGAGTTGCTGACACTAGTTTGGAAATGGTAGCTGAGTAGAATTTGCACCACCCCCTTTCTTTCCAGGGAGGAGTGGGAGTACAGGGCTTCTTATTGGAGATGTAACTCCAGGCTGTCCTTTCTTTTGTCATCAGTTGTTATTGCACATTGTATCTAAAACACCAAATCAGAAATGTGAAGGCTTTAAAGTACTGGTGCCTGCTTTCTATGTGTGTGTTGCTTAACTTGAAATTGAGCAAGCTGCCCAGTCTGCTTGTAGAAAAGTTGCCTTAGGTGGAACTGAGCAAATTGCCCAACCCTATGCAAAGAATGAAAGTTGGCAAGGAGGGGAAAAAAAACAGTTGCTGGCAGGTCATCCTAAAGGAGGGAACAGTTGAACCTAAACAAATAGCCTGGAAAAAGAACAAACCTGGAAAAATAAAAAAAGCACCACCTCAGTTGTCACAGATCAGACTACTGCTGTGCAACCTGTTCCCAAATAAGTTTTAGCAAGTAACAAAAGCATTGTACGTGTGCTGGTGAAGGCTTTTAAAACAATTGAATCTGAAAATGACACTAAGTTTTAGTTAAACATTGTAGAAAATCACACCTTTACTGAGTAAACATTAAAATTCAATTCAGTCTTATTTCATGTATTTATCACGTTCATTTGAAGAGGCTTTGAAAAGCCAAGATCTTCTGTAGGGCATTATTTTAGTGTTAAAGGAATTGCTATTCTAGATAGTTTTAACTTGCTCCCATCATGGACTGTTCTAAAGATCTAGATGTCTAGTAGCTTGGGTTGTCTGATATCTTGGTAATGTTGACACCATGATGCTAACCTTAATACTGGCTTTGGAATTTCTGTTTCAAAGTGCAGATTTGAAAAGTCTACACTTACTTTCTGCTTACTCTGTGTCCAGACTCCCTCACAAACTTCTTCAGAAGTTGGCTTTTTAATTTTTTTACTCAATGTCCTAGAAGCCTAGAAACTACTTCAGTGAACCCCAAAATGAACAAGCTGTTTAGATTCAGGCAGTCCTGTAAAGGAAAAAAAGTGTTCAGGTGTGAAGTGTCTCTGACCACTTTCCAAATGCAGAGAAATTGTGTACACTTTCCGTCTTTAGGTGGAAAAAGACACCAGGAGTAGAGATGAGCAAAAGAGAAGGAAAGATACTACAGCAGAGGTCTGCAGTGTCACAAGTGATGTAGAGGTCATCAGTGGAGGCTGTGTCCAGATTATTTCTAGCTCTAAAAGAAGTAAGGGAAATACAGTAGAACTGTGAATCAAATATTTTTTCTTTTTAATTGCCATTTACTGAATCAGATAACTAAAGAGTGTTAGAGACTAAAAATATAAATGGGTAGAAGACAGTATTTTGAAGAATGGGCATATTTGTGGATTCCGGAATATTAAGATGCAGTTTACAGCTCCTGAAGTCCCTAAACTGCTGATTGCCCTGTGTTTCCAACGTAACTTGTTTTGTGTGATCTTTTTTTGAACATAGCTTCTGGCAACAGTAGTTCAGTGTAATGAGGTCTGTTCCTATGAGGAATCATTGACATGCTAATTTGTGTTTCTTCTTTATTTTTTTTTTTCCTTCAGTCTCCCACAGTCAAATCACCCGCTTGTACAGTCGCTTCACCAGCCTAGACAAAGGAGAAAATGGCACTCTTAGGTGGGTATCGTCACTAATTCGGCTGTCCTTGCGTTGACGCATACCTGTAATGGAGGCTTGCAGTTGCGGGATGTCTGCATGTTTTCCTCATATGGTGAATCAGTGAGGCTACTATAACAGGTTCTTTTATACCTGCTGTCTACATGGACATTCAAGTTTGTTCTCCTTTATGAAAGGTCAGGAGAAATCTGATTATTGAACTGAGGTGCTCTAAATACCAATTGCCTTTACTGTGGTGCTGAAGGTTTGTAGCAGTTAATACAAAAAAGGTCAGATTTGGTATTCAAGGTCTTACAACAAATGTTCAGAAATGTTAAACCATGTTTTTCGGTTGTTATGTGTCACCTTTATATATTGCTTCTAGTAATTATTACAAGAATGGTTCCAGTATGTCTCCTTCATCCTGACTTTCATAACAAGAAGATAATTTATATTTTTGGGAGCATGGGCTCTTAATTGTTTCTGGTACCCAGTGTCTCTTAACACTACTCTGATCTGCAAGCCCTTTACTATCCTTAACTTTGCCGCTCCTGTTGAACACCCATGTCTATTAGTATGCTCAAAAATAAAAAGAAAGAGCTGGAACCAAGTCGCTGTGACTAAACAAATACACATTTTATTCTTTAAAGTAGTAGTGTAGGACATTCCAAGACCTTTAAAGTGTCTGTCTTCTGTCTACAATTTGATAACTACAGAAGTGAACCAGTTTCTTACAGCTTAATCAATTAAATAAAGATGAGGCTTAAACTTTATCTGCAGAACATTTTTTACTTTGAAGGACTGAGTCTGCTGGAAAGAGTATTCTCAACTGAAAGGTGAACTATAGTGGGATGATTGGTAAAATATGTCTCTGCCTGCTGTCTTTATTCTCTAGCCTTCCCCACTCTGTATTGTGTGTTAGTATTGGCTTGCTCTTTATTTACTGAACTAATTATGAATTCTAGTTGTATTAAATTGGTTATTATTCTTCTCTTTTGATGTTGGCTATGTATTACATTAATATTATGGGAGCATATGACAAATAAGAGCTGTCCGTTATTGCACCATGAGCACAATTTTGAGACCAGTGTAGTTGGTCTAAGACCATACTGCCACTGAAAGTCTGTTGCTTTTCTGTGTTGATGCTGGTACTCAAGGCTCATCTTTGGAAACTAACCCACAGCTTTGAAAATGTGCCAAGCAAAACAAGGAATCTGATCAGTTTTCAGGTGGATTTTGTTTACGATTCACCATATAGCTGGATATGCCAGAACCAGTGCACAGAGAAGCTGGAGAGAATGCAGGAGAGAGTAGGAAGGGGAAGGGAACCTTGTTGTAGCATAGTGTATGGGGTCTCGCTGGGATGAAGTTAACTTTTTTTCATAGCAACTCCATCCCAGTCAAACCCAGTAAACATAGATTCAGGGATCACCTGGGGTTTTGTGTATTATCTTGCAAAGTGTGATTGTAGGATGCATGAAAACCTATAAAAGCTACACCTACTTATAAACCAATCTAACTGTAAAGCTAGAATCACTGCTTAGAAGATGAAGGTGACAAGTTGCAAGATACACTGCCTTTGGCAGTACCGCCGGGCTACTGCAGTTTCCTTTCCTGAAGGAAATACGTGGTTCCTTCTGGTGCCACAAATTGCTGACTTCTCAGTTAACATTTAAGTAGATGGTTGTGGAGCTATACTGTAAATGGGACTACTGACTGATTATTTTTGGGTAAAAACACTCTCTCTTCCCTTTTGGTTTGTGTAGATATTTCTAAGCTGACTGATTCCAGTGATTTGGACTGTGGTTATACTGTAAATATCTGGATTTGCATAGCTGAAGAGATGACAAAATGGATTGTGGGTGTGGAAACAATTGTCTTGGGATGGAATGGGCAGGAACTCCTTAAACCTACTCTGTCACCGAAGCCAATGTATCATATAAATTGTATCATTGGCTAATTGGCAATTGTAACATACCGATCAGCTGATAATATTGTACGTACTTATTTCTCTAAATTACTTGGGGGAAAATAAAAACAAACCAGTAACAGCCTCTTCAAACTTCGCATGTCAGTTTAGTCTTCACTGATGGATAAAGGTCATAGCTGCCAGAGTAGTGTAGCACAGTTTCAGTCTAGCACATGCTCTTCCTTACCTCCTCTGTCCAACTGTAAATTCACCTATTGAGTGCATAGTTTGCATAAACTTTAAAGTGATTGTACTCAGTTTACGTAAGAGAAGTAATTAATTAAATATGCTACGAATGTCTGTTGCGCAACTCTTAGTTTCATAGTGTTACGTATCAGGAGGAGTTAGACTTTTGTTGGTGGTGATCACGTGGTACTTGGGAAAGGAAGTGAAGTTTGGAAAATCCCAGCAACTGTGCAAACTGTGATCCATTAACTTGCAGTCTTGGCCTCTAAGCATAGCCTGCTCCCAAACATGGCTGACTTGGAGTGGCATTCAGATTTTGAAACCTGTCCTGGCAGCCACAATATGTGAAAACCATTAAGTTTAAGTCATGGAAAACTACTTCCTGAAATAAAACAGTGAGGGGAGAGTAAGAACTACAGCTTGGAATGTCATAAATGTTGATTTCTGAAATACTGATTGAAGAGAACTTGCTACTTTGAGACAAGCAGGATGAAGTTAGCACTTGCTTGCTACTACCAAACAGTTTAGAAGGAATGTCTTCTGTTTGGTTTCCTGTGAACAAGAATGATCGTTTCTATAAGGGTGACTTATACTTTTGACTTACAAATCAGACAGGACAGAAACCACTCACGTGGCTGTGATCAGGAAAAGAAGTGTTAGGCAGTTCTTTATGGCATGAAACAAATCTTTAAATGTATACCACCCTTCTGAAGAAGGGGAAAAGCTGTGTTGTCCTTATCTGTGTATTAAAAATGGGCAAGGTAAAGAGCACTTTGTACAAAAGATGTGGTAGATGATGATTAATCCTGGGGACTGGAGAAGACAGGTAGTTCATTCTGAAACTGTAATCAAAAGCTGAAAGCTTTCCTAGCAAGATGTTTCTATCCAGTGTGCGTATGTGTAGTTTCAAGGCACTTTTTACAGAGTTACATAAATGAGAGGTAAGAGGAGGGTATTGATGAAGACAAAACTTCATATGCCATGTTTTGCCTTGTTTTTTTTTTCCCCTCCCTCCTTCTTATCCTCTAAATTACTACAGCTGTTCTTATTAACTCTTATAAATTCTTTTAAAGTGTAGAAAAAGTTAGATTTTTCCTTAGCTTCACTTTTCCTAAACAAAATTAGTAAGCTCCCTTAGATTTGCACCATCTGAATGAAAACAGGTTGTAAAAACCAGGACAAAACTGTTACTTTGAAAATTCTTTTGTCACCTTTTATTTCAATATTGTGACATGCTGAGTTGCCAAAATAAAAGGTTGACACCCTTGAATGTTCATAGCTACATCTAAATTGTAAAATCTGAAACATACTTGTTCTGCTGACATCCTAACTATAGGTCAGGAAGAAGCCAATGTGCATGTTTCTTCTTTACATTCTGATTTATAAGATGAGGAAATGGAAGCGTATGGCCAGGATAAGTATGTGTTTGCTTCAGTGAGTCTCCTTGTTGGGCTGGTACTGAAGTCTACACCATGCGAGAATACATCTGCTCCAAAATTTGTCTGCTAGTAAGTAGCAGACATGTATAGAGCTATAAAAAGGGGATACTTGTGTAAACTGCTGCTTTGTGTGGAGCCTCCCACTTCTGGTAGTTTCTTCTGCACTGGGGAAATGACAGGTTAAGCACTTCAGAAGTATTTTTTTACTGTACAGCAACTGGTCTAGCCTGGTGAGGGTGGAAGAAGGGAGGACGAGCATTCTGAAAGCTGATGCATGAGGAGAATAGACACGCTGAGCTGTTTATGCATATCTCATGCTTATGAAAGCTGTTCACAAGATGGTGTCTCCTTCAGACACCTCTGGTCCTGAGGGAAGGGTAATGAGCTAGCCGGGCCATCTGTTAATCTTTGTGAGTGAATTGAATCATCTCGGTCTGGAAAGGTGTCACGCTTGTTCTTTTTAGTTCAAACTGGTATTGCAAGATGTGAAAGTAAAACATGGAATTCTTTACCTTTTGCTTAAGAAAATCACAGAATGGTAGGGCTTGGAAGGGACCTCTGGAGATCTAGTCCAACCCTCCTGCTAAAATGCAAAGGATTTTTAGCTTTATCTAAAACCAACAAGACAGGCAGGATATGGGTTTGGATCAGGAAACAACAGAGTACCAGAGCAGTCTGTACTTCCATCTTCAATCATGCTTTATTCACACAGTTTGCTTCCTCCCCCCCCCGCCCCCCATTACTCATTTATTATCACCTTTACTTTTAGTGTACTCCTTGGCCTAATGTTTATAAACCAATTACTCCTCTGACGGTTCAGCAACTTGTAAAATTTGAGTAGGGCATGTGTAAAGATGAATTTAGAGGAGATGGCTGACACAGCTGTGAAAGGGAAGGATATCCATCCTCTTTCCCTGTCATTTCCCCAGGCTGCCAGCGCCTCTTTGTTGGCATGGTGCTGTTAGATTTTTGAAATTTTTTAACTTCTTCAAGTTACTAATTCAACAGAAAGATAATTGGGATGATGAAGAGGAGGAAGGTAGGGAGCTTTTGGGGGGTTAGTGAGATACATTAGACAACCGAAAGGTTCAATGAATGGCGAAGCTAATGTTAGCAAGGGAAGGGAGCAATGTAAACCTCTTTAGTAGTAACCTAAATCTGTTTGACCATCTTGCATGATACACCTTACTACTATTAATTATTCCCCCTTTCCAAGTAATTTCTTATTACCTATATCCTCTGGACATTTTTCCTTTCCTCTACCACTTCTGTTTTGCATATGGTTTGTTTTCTCTCCATTGTTTTACTTTCCTTCAGCTTTAGATAGCCCTACTCTCCTCATCCCTGTTGAGGGAACAGTACTGTGCTGCTATCTAGAAGTGAAAGAAAGATGAACAACCAGAAATAATTGACGAAAAAATAATTTAGTGGGTTTCATGCAGCCTTTGGGGAACGGTAGAGCTGTCTTTATGGCAGGGATCTGGTATGTTCCTTGGAGGGTATACTCATGCTTAGAAATACGCATCTGTCTGAGAATCTACAAATTCCTTACTGCAAAGTATGTCTAAATGTGAATGCACTGGCATATACATTAGATAATTTGCCTCCATAATGATAACATGCAGTTAAAGGTTGCTTTGCAGGTTATATTCAAGCAAGGATTTAATAGAAGCCACGCTCCTGGAAAGATACGTTAGAAGAGCCTTGTTGTTACAGGACATGAACACAGAAGTAGAGGGCATCAGGTTTCCTGTAAGCTCCAGCCTCAGCCGGGTGAAGTTGGTCCATAATGACTGCAGGAACCCATAGGTTATAAAGTAGAGAATAACTTACCTCATGCATTCATTTGCTTTTATGGCTGTTACAGCTATTTCAACTATAACACTCACTCAGTAATGTGCTCTTAAAAAGGAAAAGTGGTCTACTGCAATCCTGATAATGACAGGACAAATAGATTTGAAACCTGGGGAGTTATTTGTGGTTAATTGTTAACCTCCTGTTAGAAAGCGGAACAACTGGAGGCTGAAATACTGAGTGTAAATTGAGGCTCAATACCAAGAGGTAGTGATACGCAAGTAAAAAATTCTGAAGTGTTAGGGTTTTGGTTTAAATGAAAGACAGGGCAGTTGCTGCTTTTAGCTTGTGAATGTTAACATTGACACTGAAGTCCTGTTGTGAAAATATTGTTACTAGGACATAGGTTTTCCACATCAGTGCATCGCCTGCCTAAATCGCTAATGCATACTTTGCCCTTCAGCTATAGCTTAAAATACAGTGGTCCTGAAGGGTCTGGTAACAAGTCGATCATGTTACACAGATGTTAATTTTGCCTATTAAAAATAATTCAGACCTGGTCAGAGCAGAATTTTGCTGGTATAGCCTAAAAATATGGTCAGGTCACTCTATTAGAAGGTCAAACAGTTTAACCATGTTGTAACAGATATATTATAATTGGGGCTCTTAACAGTGCTGTGGTGTGACTGAGTGCAAGGAGTGCTTTAGAATGCATTTAAAACTAGAACGTCTTGCTTCTGTGCCTTTCTCAGGCTAGAGTAGTAATAAGGTTAGCCAATTCCATTTTTCCCCTGGCTTTAAGATCACAGTATTATAAAAGGCCAGTGTACTTAAATAACCTCAAAATCTGATTGTGTTTGCTTTACTCTGCCAGTTTTTTTGGTGTAATGACATCACAAATCAAGCCTTGTTGCTGATGCATTTAGTGAGCATAGTTTTCAAAAATAGCAAACATTTAGTAACCAAGTTTGAGACTGACACAAGCTTCAAAAACAGCAGGGCTGCATTTGACTTGAAGGGAATTGTCACTACTTCTGGAGACTGGGCAGGAAATGTCAAGTTATGCATCCAAACAGAATAGATTTTTTTTTTTAATGGCCTTACCTCATTGCTGTTATCTTTGCAATTGAAAATCTAAATTATTATGGAGTACATCTTGTACTAAGTGATAAATTGCTGTGCTGTTGTAGTGGGGGAAAAAAAATGAAACAAGCAAATAAACCCCCCCCACACACACACACCCAAACAAACAAAAAAACTAAACCCCAAACCAAGCCTGTTAACCAAAGTATTCACTAAGACATACTTGGTGCGTCTACCTTGATCACACCAAGATTATCCCGCTTTCCTATCTGTGACATTCTACTAGGTTGAAAGAAAAGAAAAAAATATTAGTACAACTCTAATGGAATGAACCTTGTGTTCATGTCATACTGATCTAAAATATGTTTACATCAGTACACCTCATGATGTCTTCCAGACCAGAAAAAGCTATAACAATGTAAGCATAGATATGCTTATACTGTACTGTGTACATATAATAGCGAGCAGAAGGGAGAATGGCTGACAAGAACAATGAATATTTGCAGTGTACTGCTAAAGTCGCATCTCGTGTACAGGCCCCTGTTAAAGTCTAAATTTATTACTTTAAAATAGGAGCGCTGCTTGATTGAAACTAAAATAATCTGCTATTTGGCATTTATAATAATCGAAGTTGTTGCATAAACAAAAAAAATTCTGTTGGACTATGCAGATCACCTGTGGTATGTTTGGAGGAGCATGGAATTGTCCCAGAATCTGGAATGGGGTAGTCTGGAAAAATCATGCCAACTCGCATGATTCAGTACCAAAACAATTATTAAAAAAAAAAAGGTTTGTTTTCATTTTGAAGCCATTTCAAAATGAAATTTCATTTTCCTTCAAAGCCAAGTAAGAAACTTTCCTTAAACTGCAAACTAGGCACCATCATTACAGGAAGGTTTCTGGCACAAACAACATTAACATGTGAGAAGTGCTGTTAATATGATAAATGAACACTGCTAGCCTGTAATGTAATACAGGCTTGGCATTTTGTCTTTTGCTTTGCTTTGTGCCATAAGTCATAGAGAAAGCATGATTTAAAGAGTTATGTTTTAAAAAACACCAAATGTTTTGCTGCAGAAATAGAACCCAACAGATGTTTTACTGTGAATTCTCTTTAAGCATCTTTTTCTCCTCTACCTTCAGCTTTATGCAGAATTCTTGTGTTCTTGCTTTCCTTAGCCGTGAAGACTTCCAGCGGATTCCAGAGCTTGCCATCAATCCCCTGGGAGACAGAATTATCAATGCCTTCTTTCCAGAAGGGTGAGTTCTAATGGACTGAATTTGTGAGCAAGCACAAAATTTGTAGTTTGTCAGAAGTTTTGATAGGACCAAAACGCTGATGATTAAAGCACAGAATTTGAATTTACTAATGTTTGAACACCTCAAACTTGTCATGAAATGTGTGTGAGTACACTGTTTTCTCAGCATATTTTCATTCTGTAATGAGATACTTCACAACCTTACAAGAGTTTTGTGTACTTGATTGATTGAGAAACTCAGGCTTCATGTCACAGTTTTCAGCTCTTCTTGCTATGCTGCTGAACACTTCTAAAGTAAGTCAAGGGTATGTATGGACTTTGGTTCTTAAAGCAAACTTGTAGCAATACTGTGTTATGCTATGTAGTGTTGCAATTAACTAATTCAGTCTTGGTTTTCACCTTTTAGCCTCTAAGTGTACCTTTGTTATTAGATCAGCTTTTTTTGTTTTTAGTTTTTAATGCCTTTTAAGACATAGCTTGTGGCCCTTCTAACATAAATCCAAAGAGATTATCAAATCTGCAGTACTGCCTCACTTCATTATACCTCTCTCAATTTTCTATGGAATCTATTGCTGTTCTTGAACACATTTGTCATTACTGATTGATGAAGATCAGATTGTCTAATCAAGTCATAATACCAGCTGATACCAGGCAGAGTTTCCTGAATAGAAAGCAGGAGTCCTGGAAAGTACTTAGCTCGTTCCCACAGAAATTCTAGTGAAGGGAGCTGTTTGTCAGGGAGCCGACAGTGATGGCTGCTCCTCAAGCAGGAGCCAAGGGTGACAGCGAAGCTGGCAGGGGCCATGTACTTGCTGACAAAGGGCACAGCACCTGAACAAGAAAAGCAGAGTGGGTCCAGTGACTCTTGTCACATCAGCCAACAATCCAGCAGTTGCCAGGCAAGTTGACAGTGGTGAAGCAAGTCTAAGGTCAAGCCAGGAAATCAGGGTCCAGATTGGCAAGATAGATTGCCAGACCCAGATGTAACTGCAGGATAGCTCAGGCAAGGGCCGATGGTGAGAGCTTGAGCTTAAATAGAGCTTGCAGGTGAGGGAAGCCCTCAACAAGACTTCCACAGCTTCTTTTTTTACACATCATTCTTCACAACAGTGTGATCCCAGGTTGGAACTGCAGTGTATCAGAGCTGGGTTTGAGCATAGGCAGCTAAACCCTGGGGAGGTGGGAATGGAACAGTCTGCATGGTGTTGATGCCTTTGATGTGCATACTCTTTACTGAAATAAAGAACTTGTATAAGCTATACTAAAAAACTGACCTGCTGAAATGCTTACGCAGAGAGGACCAGGTGAATTTCCGTGGATTCATGAGGACACTAGCCCACTTCCGACCGATAGAAGATAATGAGAAGAGCAAAGACCAGAATGGACCAGAACCACTGAACAGCCGAAGTAACAAGCTTCACTGTAAGAAATATGATCCTTTCTAAAGAAGCAAGTTTTTCTGGAAAGACAGTGAAGGGGCTTGGGGTCTCCTGTATAGCTGTTCCCTGTGGAGTGATATCCTCTAATACTTGATTTTTTAAAAACTCAACTTCCAAGCTTACCTGTTCAGTCTATCAACGGTTGACCCATTCTTGTATTGGAGTTTGGTGGAATTGGTTGAATCTTGAGTAATGTATATGCTTTTCCAAACGTCTTGTAACAGAAGTGTTTCAAAATGGTTTGCATCCGAAGTTATTTCAGATTTAGAAGCCCCATCCCATATGTGAATGGGCTTTTCTGCTTCTTTATCCAGTCTTCCATATAATACAGTGGTTTTTTCCTCACCTTCAGCTGAGTACTTTCTTGACTCTTTGGATGTCTGCCTACAGTATGAGCAGAACACTTGCTCGCTAATCAAAGTTGGCAACAGTCCTCAGAGCACTTAATTTCTGTCATACCGCATCCAGAATATAGTCACAGAGAATGAATGGTAATGTAAAAATGGTTGGCTCTGAAGTTAAACGATTGAATGTATCTTAGTGGTGATTATACTTCCGTGACTCAGGGCTTTGAAGAAACATCTCTGTAAGCTGAGTGCTTCTGAAAGTACTTGTACTGAGTACTTTAGTAAGATTTTTCACTTCTTGGCAATAATGTTATTGCTGTATGTGGTAATAACACTTTATAGAATTGAACATGAATTTTATGGTGAATTAAAATTCTAAGCTAATTCTCTTAAAATTATTTATAAATGCCTATTTTTTTTTGATAGATATATTGTTATGAGAAAAATTAATGGCACTTGAATTAAGCTGCTCATTCTTTTCTTTCCTGTAGTTGCTTTTCGGTTATACGATCTAGATAAAGATGACAAGATTTCCAGGGATGAGCTTCTTCAGGTAAATAGCACAGGGCTGCTTTGAATGACTCCATTGTGACCTTTTCTGCGACTTCACACCGACTTAGAATGAAGAGGCGAGTTACAACAGTCTTCTCAAAAGAACTCCTGAATGAATTTGGTGGCTAATTGCTTATCTCTGGTTTAAAGCTTTAGATATGGTATGAGACTTTAATCTCATTTGGTACCACAGGTTGTTCTATCAGACTGGCAATGCTAGATTCAAGTTTAAACCAGAGCGTTAGGCTAAGCAGATCCTATTGAAAATGATACCTAAATATCCAACAAATACACTAAGCCCCTTAAGAACTACCTTCTCTAACTTGCAAAGGTGCTTCTAACAGGACTTCACGGGGACAGTCCTTGAGGTGGATTAGATTGTTTGCCTGATCCTCTTTGCATCCTCTCAATAGAATAAAACGTCTTGAAATTGCAGCAAAGGTAATCAAAGTTCATCAGTGCTGCATATATATGAAACTAGGCTTGAGCTAGGAGTAATTACATACTACTAATCCTGGGTCATAGACATGGCAATTTGTGGTTCTTGATGTAGGACAAGGGTTTGCTTTTGACTGAAACTGCTATCTGCACAGAAGATGCTTTACTAACTGTAGAGAGTGATGGCATTTGACCGTATACTTCTAAGATTCCTGTAGGCAACTATCTCAAACAGCAGATACTCAGTCAAATGTTGGTGTGTTTTGTGGGGAAAAATAGACAAAAGCATTGCAACAAAACATACTGGTTTCTAGTTCCAAAAGCTTTCTCATACTTCTGCCTCTTCTTGCTGCCTAGTGAAAAAGCAGGATTCTTTGTTAAAGGTGGCTACAAAGGAAGCTGTCTTTCCTGAAAGCCTTGATGTACAAAGGACAAATAGAAGTCTGTCTAGATATTACCTCCATGGAAATCCTCCAGGGTTGTTCTTGGATGGTGTTATTTTGACAGTATACATGAGAAAAACAGCACTAAGAAAACTTGTGTTCCTGTGTCAACAATGGTTATTTTGTTCTTTAAAAAAAAAAAAAAGTGGGGACTTCTGTGTGTTACAGGTATTACGGATGATGGTTGGTGTAAACATTTCAGATGAGCAGCTGGGCAGCATTGCTGACAGGACAATCCAGGAAGCTGATCAAGATGGGGATAGTGCCATCTCCTTTGCAGAGTTTGTAAAGGTTAGTAAACTAAATTTTTAACGACTTAACTGAAACTGCTCAGTAATGGGTAAGTAATTCAAACTTAAATGGAAATGGAGAGGAAGTCATTCAAATAGTCCTGCCTGCCTGCATTTGAGCAAAGCAAGCCTTCTGCTAGCTTTTTCTTCCCTTCTTTATCAGGACATTAATACTGTTAGGGTACCAATAAATAGTCCATGTGTTTCTTCATACTCTTACATAAGCTACAGCACTGAATGTACTGCAGAATTTCACTTTTTTGTAACCACTTCTTTCTACACAAGTAGCCTGACTAGCACGGTTACAACAGAGTAATTCTTCTGCTGTAATTGTGCCGATCAGTTTTCACTTGGAGATTTTTATCAGTATTCAAGTTCCTAGCTCTAGTTCTTTGAATGAGACTTTTGTTAGTGAGAAATAGGTGATAGTAAGGAGCCATTGTATAGTCAGTGGAGAAAGTTGTCCTATAGCAGAACAATTTCAGCTACTAACAGGGTGGTACTGACAAGAGGAACCAGACTCATCTTAGAGGTGGACAAAGAGGAGGCAACGGAAACATGTTGCAACATGGGAAATTCTGGTTAGCTATAAGGAAAATTTTTACAAAGAGGATGATCATAGGTACTGGAGATGTAGAACGTTCTTCATTGGAGATATTTAAAACTTAACTAGATGAGGCCTTGAGCAACCTGATCTAGCTGGCCCTGCTTTAAGCAGGAGTTAAGGAATTGGACTAAAAGACCTCCACAAGTCTCTTCAAACTTAAACGACTCTGATTTTGGAACACTGAGTCTACTGCCTGGAGCAGACTAATGTCTTCATACCTCAGTGTTAATAGCAATTCAATGAATGAAGCTGCCACCCCACTTTTACAATGATCTGTGTTAGTGATGCTGTGGTCTTGATTTTAGTTCTTCAGTGACTGCTCATGTCCCTTCTTTTACTCTGTTCTCCCTTCCGTTTCCTGGCCGTGCATTCCCACACAATCTAATTTTGAGAACCCAAGCCTTTCTCAGCTGGTGGCAGACTGAAATTGCATTAGTTACATTTTGGTTGACAGCCTTCTTCCAGCTTTAATGGCTGAAGTTTCTTTCCTTGGAAGGACCTTAGTCCAGAATGAAAAATAGCAGTCCCTAGATGAAAGACTGGCATGCCAAACGGAAGACATCCCGTGTTCCTGCCCATTTCCTCTATACTAGAGTAAGAAACCTTGTAGGAGATAAGTATGTACAGTAACTTAAGTAGCTGTTTCTGAATTTTATTGCAGGTTTTGGAAAAGGTGGATGTAGAGCAGAAAATGAGCATTCGATTTCTTCACTGATGGATGGAAAACCTGTTCCTTTCTACCCCTACTATATAATGAATAGAACTTCATTTTCTCCTTAACACCTTCCCCCAGAGCATTGCTGCTGGTGCATATACAATACATCAACCCTTCCCTGATTTGTTCTACCAATGTGAACGTTCCCTGTGCATCAGGAACAAAGGGAAATGGCCGCCATGCAACTTGGAAAGGAGCATTTTTTATTTTTTTTTTAAATCTTTTCCTTCCACTTTTTTACCTTTTCTTTCTTGTCTTCTTCTGCACTACTGCTTCAGCAAAAACATCTCTCCTTATGTACTGCTGTTTAATCTACAAACTGATTCTTCTTAGCTTTGAATCTGAGAATGGAAAAACGGGAACACACCACAGAAGTGCCCTCTGAAACACTTTGGAGACAAGCATCTACTCAAATACTAGGTGCAGTGATAATTCACTTTTGCTTCCAGTAGCAACACCACATTACATCTGCCTTTTCTTTTTTTCCATTTCCCATTTGGCTCTTTACATGCAGATTTGTTTCTTCCCTGCTTCCAAATCTGCCTTTTGCTTGAGGACTTCTCAATTTCTATGGCTTCATTGTACAACTAGAACTGAATGCATGATGATAGCCTAGAGTACTTTAAAGTACTGTGAATAGATTTTATTCTTTGTGAGATGGATTCACAGGGACAATAGGAGAATCTGTGGTGGAGACAGGCTGTGGTGTCCTCAAAAGGAATAGGAATTCTGCACTATGTCACTTAAATTGTTCTAGTAGCAGATGCAGAAACTTGTTTCTTTCCTTTGAGTAGCTTGCAGGCTTGACAACCAGTGGACCATGAAGTGCCCTCTCCAGGTTGCTTTGCTCTAGGATCCCTCCTCTCATCAAGATGGTTTTGCCTCTGAAAGTGTAAACTTGTTTACTGGTGTACATAATGCAAGAAAACTAGTCATGCCAAAATCTGGATTTGTAGTTCTGTCACTGCCTCCTGGCGATAGTGTCATGAAACAGAGTACTGTTTGGGGTTGTGGGGTGTTTTTTTTTTATTTTTCAGTCATAGTGGCCTGGATAATCAGCAATTATTAACATTTTCCAGTATGGACATCCTGGTCTGTTAGATTTGTGTTGAGGGTGGTAGCTGTATTTATGAAAGCTCTGGCTTAAGAATATAATTTGGGGAAGTACATATTACCCCATGTATTTCAGAATATATTTCTACACAAATCTCTTTGCGAGTGTAAGATGATTAATACTATTAAGATAATGCTGCTAAATTTAAGATACCAAAATTATTGAATATTGAAGGTTCAATAGTAACATAATTTTCTGTAGCTAGATTGGCAGATAATTTCATCTAGTTCAGCTGGAGCATCCTACAGTCTGGGAGGCCCTTCCAATAAAACCAAAAAACCCTGGGAGCTTCTTTATTGAAGAATCAGTGTTAAAACTGTTTCTCTGTCATGTGTTAACATTTCTATAAATACTTACCAGTCTCAGACTACCCTCAAATGTGCATTCCCTTTTGTCCTCAGTTCCTTTAATTATCACTTGTGTTAAAGAATAACATGGAAGTCTCTGAATAATTTTTGATTGGTTTTAAATTAAGAAATTGCAAAGTGAAATGTTGCACTTCGTTGTTTTGTAGAGTGCAGCACAATCCCAGAAAGAAATGGAAATTAAAAACCTCTACTCTGTATGAGAAAGAAACACTATGGTTTTATGACCATGTCATGTAAAATAGGCATGTAACAATGTTAAAAGATTGAAAAGTTTAAAAAGTGTGTTTGTAAGCTTTGTGATCTGCTTAGAAGTAGGTGTTGCTCTCTTCTGGCTATATAGTTGTAACCTACAGTTGTGCCTTATTGTCCCAGTGAGACTGGATATTGTATTTATCAATCCATAATAAACCCTCCACTGTATTAAAAACCCCAAACTATTCCTGTATGGTAATTGACTATCCTTTAATGACTGGAGAAGTTAAATAGTGGTAGAATGGTGCTAGCAGGTCTTACAGATCAATTTTTTTATAACTGAGCTTGTTTTCAGAGTGTTAGTAACCCTTCATTCTGCTGGTAGAGTGGAGGAAACCAGTGCAAAACATGAGCTCCAGATGAGGACACGCGTTCATAATACTGCACTGTGGATCCTGTAACAACATGAGCTTCACACGTCTCTGCATTTCCAAACTAGGCTATTTTTTCCCCTCCCCCTAGTGTTGTAGTGTTGTTCTAATTAAAGGGGATGCTAGTTTGTGGTGTATGTCCTCATAAGCTCCCACCTTAGAAATCAGGTTTTTTTGCTGGTGTGCTGTAAGGTGAACACATATTCTAATAGGTGCACAGCAAAAAAAAACCCCAAACCAAAAAAAACCCCAAACCAAAACCCAGCTCACCTTCCCACAATAAACAAAAGCACCCCCACCGATCAGAGTTTGCTAACTTTGCTGTTAGCTGTATAAATCACATGGAAGCCACTGACTATCTTGCTCAGTGTTCTGAAATCTACATAATTAACATGAAACTTAAAAGGTGGTAGACAGCAAGAGAAGGGGTTTTACAGAGCTGAGATCTTACATTTATGTTAAATTTGAAATAGTTCAAAACTAAGCTCTACAGATACCAACAGATATCCACAAAAGTAATGTTTTTAGCATACATGGTTGCTTGTAGAAATTAAGTCTTCTTGAGGACAAAGGTCATCTGTGAAAGTTAAAGTGTGGAAGAGGGACAAGATTATCAGCTTGAAGGCAGCACTCTTAAGAAGGCAGAAATACTTTATCTCTGTCTTGAAAAAGCAATATATGGGATATTTGGATACAGATGAACCATTTTCCAGTCTGCTGGCAAATAGGAAGTCAATTTTCAAATCCACGGACTCAGGTTTGTTATGTTGAGGATCTCTGGTTGGCTGCAGAAATCTGTAGTTACAATTAGTTTTCATTAACTGAGTATTATGAAGGCTATAGAAAGCAGAAAAAGGTTTGATAGCTAATCAATAGTGAAAGGTCGCAAATGAGCTGACTTGAATAGCTGTAGGCTTGTTAGCTTCGCAAAAGAACCTGAACACAGGCTTTGACTCAGGAGAAGCAGAAGTAAAAATAATGTTCATTTCTGTAACTTTACAGTAGAAAATTAAAGCTCTGCTTTCAGTTCTTTGAAACTACAACTTTGGTTGTAAACAGCGTGTGGATATAATATCTTAAATTGGCAGAAGTGTCTCATTTAAGCTGATAATCTGCATTAGAACACCACATAGTAGAAAAACGTGCATTAAATGAATTAAAATTTCAGCTGAAAGTGCTTACAGGAGTTGTCTGTGATGAATCACGGTTAAACGGGGGTGTTTCTCGAGAGGTTTCTGAATGGGTAAGTACTCCTCTTCACACTGTTCAATACATTCATCCGTCAGCTTGAAGTGTAAAATTACCGCTGCCAAAAAAAATAAAATAAATTTTTGCAGATGCCACAAAACCCGGCAGACTGAATAAAGGCAGTCATTCAGAGCAATCAAGATCACTTGATAACCGCGGCCCGTGCCGGCGGCCGCGCTAGCTCAGCCGGCGTTTCTGGGCGCGGGGGCAGTTGCTGCGCTGGGAAGTGCGGGGCGGGGGAGAAGCAGCAGCACCCCGGGCGATCAGCGGCGGGCACTGACGGTCACGCCTCGGGGCTCTTCAGAGGAATCCCGGGCCGTGACTGTGAGCCACAGCGACCCGGAGCCGCTCCCCACGCCTCGGATGCCGGCCCGCACGGCGGGGTCGGGGCGGGCTGTGGCCGGCGCCGTCCCTCGAGGCGGGTGCTCGCAGGGCTGCCGGAACGGGTCCCCCGCGGCCCTTCCGCCCCCTTTCCTCCTGGGACGGGCGGATCGCCAGGGCTGCTGGGCAGGGCCGGGTCCCTCGCCCCGCAGGCGCCCGCTCTCCGGCAGCGCGGGACACACGTTCCCACCCCTCACCCCGCTCGCTCACGGCTCCTTTAAATTCTCGTGGAGGTCACCGGAGGATTCGCCCCAGGCCAGCCCTGCTCGCGCGGCTTGAGCCAATCCTCTTCCAGGCGTGTGCCCTTCCCGGGGCCAATCAGAAAGGAGAGCCTTGGAGGCGGGAGGCCAGCCTCTGTGACGGACGGCGCTGGCGTCGAATCGCCGCTAAAACTGGACGGCCGATGCATAGGAGCGGTACCCAATAGGCTGGCGGCAGAGTGGGCGGGCCCAGCGTCGCCGGGCGCTGGGAGCCCCCCGCCGGGTGGCCGCGGTAAGGAGGGGAAGATGGCGGAGTGAGGTGGAGAGGCAGGGGCCGGCTGCGGCCCCGCGGCCTCGGCCGCGCTCAGGTGAGTGCGGCGAGGAACAACGGCCTCTGGCGCGGGGCCGCACCCAGCCCGGTGCCGGTGCCTTGCTCCCTGATTGGGCTGGGCCCGGGGGCCCGCGCACCCGCCTCCCCGTCCTGCTCCGTGATTGGGCTGGGCCCGGGCACGTTCGCGCCCGCCGCTTCCT
>VZSC01009112.1:37023-60581 GCA_013398225.1 Steatornis caripensis
GGGCACACCTGCCGGGGCGCGGGGGAGGGGGTGGAAACCGGGCCAGTTCGAGCCGCCCGCCGCCCGGAAAAGTCCGAGTAACTTGGGAGCTGGGGGCGAGGGCCTGCCGGCGCTCGGGCGGGCTGCGGTACCGGGCTGCGGTACCGGGCTGCAGCGCGGGGCTGGGCGGCAGAGCGCGGTCCTGCACAGCAGAGCCCTGCAGCCGAGAAGAGAACCTCAGCCGAGAGCGCGCGTTTCGGTGAGCAGCTGCAGCTGGCAGCGTGCGGCGCGGAGAGGAGAGATCGCCCGACATCAGCCTCTTCGACTCCGGCTACAAAACCAGCCCGGTTATAGCTGCTCTTCCGTTATTGTAGTTATTCATGGAATCTGTGCGCTAGGCAGGTTTTGCTAATCCCCAGTCTGAACAGTTATATCCTTCTTTTGATGTCTTTATGTCATACTGAAACAGGAGGGCAGAAGGGGGATGGATGGCTTCCAAGTCTTTCGATAAAACCGGAACATACAAGTAATCTACAGTGCAAAATAAGTTGTATGGAGTGTGGGGATTATATTGATAGTAGAATTTACTGTAGCGTTATGAATTCATGTGACTGTTGATAACAAGGTGAAAAGACTTTACACGCGATGACACACGTGAAACTGTTCCAAAAACACTATCTCCTCTTTCCGTGTTAGTAACATGCAGGTCACGTATGCCCTGAATTTTTCAAAATTATTTAAAGTATTTTGGACTATAGAACAGTACTTTGTTTAAATTAAAAAAAAAAAGGAGGGGGAACTTCTTACTGAAAGCAAAAGGATTACTGTCACTAGCATGAGATTCCTTATGTTCTATATTTGATAATTCTTTAAATCTCAAGTTTGTCCTAGAATTCTAAGTGACTGCATTTTCAACATGCACGTCAGGTAAAGGTAAAAAAATTGAAGTGGTTAAATGAGAAGCACAGCTCTAGATCTTGTGGGGACGTGGGTGTTATCCTACACGATGTAATAATGAAGTAGTTGTTTGTAACTGATGAAATAACTCAAAAGAAATACGATAAGTGTGTTTGTCACAACTAGTTCTGAAAGCAGTAGCTGCTTATGAGACACATTTCCTAAGGAACATTTTACCAGTTTCACGTGCTATATTATTCACGTAGTAACAGTAATAGCAGCTTATGAGCAGCATAACGTTAAGGCACAGTATGCTGCTACTGGTGAGTGTTCTTACTTATACATGTCTGTGCGTGAGTTATTAAAATATGCCAGGGGATTTGCCTCTGGCGTATTGCATATAAGGATAGCTCTGCTTTATATTATAATTAAAAGAATAATAAGCCATCAGCTTTCTTTCATGTGACATTGTACACTATGTTAGTAGTAAGTAAATTCGTTTGGATTAATATTTATCCTTAATTGCTTTGGATGCACAAGAGCTATGAGAGTAGTATCACAAAAAATTCAGTTTTCCTTTACCTTGGAATATGTCAAATCACCTGTATGCACTGCTTTGTAGTCTTGCCCACGGTGCTGTGAGTCTGCAGTGTGAAGATTTGCATGAACAGGCTATGCATCTTATGATAGTGACCTGTCATTCAGGGGTGTCAAAAATCATGGGCCAGTTAATGCTAAAAATTCTGACTGAGTCTCTGAAGAGTCTGGAGTACCTCTTGAACACCTCTCATGTTCATTCTTAACTAGAAAAGGAACAGTGTTTGAAACCAGTCCTGACCTGCCAGAGGTTACACGAATGCAAGATGCGAGGGCCTGCCCAGCCTTTGGAGGATTTAAAAAAAAAAAAAAAAAAGGATTTCTTTAAAATGGGATGTGGAGGAAGGGATGAATCTTTGCCTAAACAGTATTCAAGGAACAGGTTACTATGGCATGTGTATCATGGAATAGAAAGCTCAGCTGTAAAACGGTCTTCCCTATTTTCTCTGCTGCTGTAGGAAGTACTGGTACAAAATTGAATCAAAAATGTAGCAAATACCCATTGGAAACCTCATAGGAGAGGAAGGTGGTTTTATTTCAAATACGAAGTGAAACAAAACACTCAGGCTTGCAATCTCATAAGCAGCAGAATGTGTGCAGTGTCTGAGATGTCTGTCCAGCAGCGAAGCACCATGGCAGGGGTGTTCAACCTGCACATCCACCACACCACACTCGTGTTCAGATACTAAGTCTGGGATCCTTTGTAGAAGACAAGAGACATCATCTGGCAGGTCCTTTTGGCTCTCTCCCTGGGTTGGCAACCATTCTAGGTTTCAGATATGCCTTTTGGAGGTGACAGTGTCTCTACCCTGTCCCACTCTGTGAATTATCACTGTTCTTTATCTCCAGATCTGTGTGTCTTTGGAAATTTCAGGGGGATGTGCTGGGGTCTTGATGACCCACTAACCTGGGTGCTGTTAACGAGCCATTCCGAGAGCCCTGTTCCTGCTCTGTGTTCCTTTTGGTGCCTCCACACTCAGGGACTCCCTCTTTCTCCAATCACATCAGTCTTAGCCTTTATTATTACAGTTCTCTGCATTGCCTGATAGATTTGGTTTAGATGCCTTTTTAAAAGTTAACTAGAAAGTGAAAGGAGCACAAAGGCAGCTGATTTTTTGCAGGACTGTAAGTTACTTCAGTTGGTTTTTGTGTTTATGATTTAAATTTTTGTCATTATCAACTTTCCAGGTTAAATTTGACACTTTTTAAGCCATTGGAAAGATCTCAGTGGACTTGCGATCTGTAGCGCTAATTTTGCTTTCTATATCTTTTCACACCTCCACCACATTTAACTTTAAAGTTTTTGTGTCTTGGTCTTCCTACATAAACCTGTTTCTAGATCTTTCCTTCCTCACCTACTTCTTAGGCTCTAGGGAAGAGGAGCATAATCATCTTGTATGTCCCTGTTAATTCTGCTCATCTCCTGGAGTGTGTGTGTGAGAGAGAGAGTGAGAGAGAGAATGAGAAAGGTACTGTTTTGGAAAGCCAGATCTGATGGATCTGAGTTTCTGCTGACCAATCTAATTAAAATTAAGGGTACCTTAAAAGAGAGCATGAGAGGTGGGGTGAAACTTGATAACATAGCTTTACACTATTCACTTTTAGTATAGTTTCTAATTCCAATGTGCTGATTATGTCAGAACACTCACTTTTTTTTTTCCCCTTTGGTCCATTGGTAATAGGGCATGTTGATCTATATGAGAAGACAAATACCACAATTTTCCTCGTAAATTTATTTATGAGTTGTTTCTTCATCTCTTTTTGGCTTTCAAATTCCTGAAGTCGCCTGTATCCAAGACATTGTCTATCTGAATGTGAGATTTAAAGTTCATGGAGACTAACCTTTAGTTACGGTAGAGAAAAAAAAAAAGAGAAGCAGGTCAAAACCTAATAAAAGTAGTATTTTCAGAATTTTTAACAGAAGAGGATTAAAATACAATGTTGAGTTTTCAGAAATACTTCTTGTTCCAGATCGATTGTATGTTCAGTAAATAAGGTACGAAACAAGAAAAATAGTGTATTTTTCTCTTCTTCTTCGTAATTTCCACTAGATTTTAACTGTAGAGTTCATACTGTCACCATCAATTTCAGTGCCTGCTAATTTTCAATAGCCCTGATTTATATCCAGTTACATTTGCAAGTTCCCTTGGTACTACTGTCAACGCTGCTCCCACATAATCTTTGAAAATTGGATAGAAAGTATATCAAGCAGAGCAGTTAAAAACTGGGGCATCTAAAGTTGGTGAACTTGTTAAAATAAAATAAAAAAAAAATTGGTTGAAGCAAACAGAATTTCAGTATTGGATAAAACATTCCTTTGTATGAGTTGCTTTAAGTGTCAGCTGCTGCTTTTTTATAAGGCTTACTTTATTATTTAGTTTATTTGTAGTTTTAGAATAAGTTAAAGAAAATCCAACTTTTCAAAGATCGGTATTGGGAATTGTTTCTGTTAAGTAACCTTGGGAGAGTTCCTGATAACTGTTCCTTATCAAATTAATTGTTTTGTGAATCATTTGCTGTTGGTTCCTCTATCTCTCAAAGTGACATCATGCTTGGCAGTTTCTTGGGGGAGGACATGAGTAGGAAAGGTCAGAATTGACAACATGAGAATGGAGTAACTATCCTGAAATACAAGGCTATGGATCATCTGCTGAATGCAATTTTTCTGATGGTGCAGGTCCCTGGTGCTTGCAGAAATGCTGTGTTATGCAGGAAGGTAGAAGCTAGTAGTACTTTGGTGAGAATACTGAGAGTTTTTAATAATATAAGTTCTGTATGATGAGATAGTTCTGCTTATAGCAATCTGTTATTCCTCTAGTTAGGTTGTCAGCTCAGCATCCTTGAGAGAAGCCGTTATGCATCCTTGCTACAGTTGTTATTAACATGAAAGAGTTTCTTGGCTTACTGGAGACTGAAATTGTGTCCATCTCAGTTCCTATGAAACTGGATGATAGCTTACCGTAACAAGATAATTTATCTTCAGAATACGCGCAATTAAAAAGTTATTTCAGTAGAGGTGTATACTGAATGTTCTAGGTAGAGTCAGTCGAGCATGGGCTGTAGGCTATTCTCAGTAAAGTAGGAACCGATGAGGGAAAAAGGGAATTCAGTAATGTGTAAACTACGTTATGTGGAATGAATGATGCACATGATTTTTCTTCAGGAAACATAGTGGTTTCTGCACAAAAGTCTTTCAGGTGTGGTTTGGGTATATGCTTCTCCTCTTCAGCCTGTTTTTAGTTAAAGTTTGCCTGTCCTGGGTCTTCCATGCTTGGGCCCAAATCACTTGACCATTCTTTACCTTTAATCTAGAGGAAGGGGGTGGCTAAGATCATTTGAAAAATAGCATCATCATGCTTTATGTAGAATGTCTAAAAATGCTAAGTAGTCCCTGGAAGGTACAGCTAATCTGTGTCTTGTGCAGATAATCATGTGTGATCTAAATACCTTCCCAGAGGCAAATTTGATTTCATTTGTTCATCTCTTTCTCTCTAGGCTCACTGAAGAGAATGTGGATTGATCACAAATAATGGTGAGTAAAGCCATAAGGTTATTTAGGTACTAAATATCAGGTATTAAACTTGTTGGCTTTGTTGGTTGATTTAGGGATTTTTTTCTTGGTTTTTTTTAATTTTATTTTTCTTCCCAAAGGAATCGGTCATTGAGATTTTAATTCTTCTTAGGATACTTGCAGAGAGTTGGAATGTTGCCACTGTCAGCTTTCAGCTTGGGCTTTGCTTGAAAGAAACTTTGATTTAACTATATATTCTAACAAGAATAAATGCTTTTAAAATTATAAAATTCCTCTCCCATGATGTCGTTTTGCTCTGCTAAGAGACACTAGTTGTGTAATTGTCTTACCTTCGGAATAGTTATCTTAAAAATTGTATTTGTTAAACAGTAGGACTGAAGGAAAGATAACGTGACCAAATGTGAATTATCAAATAGAAAAAAGTACATTTGAAATTTCTAAGGATGACAATCACTTTTGGAGTTCTGAGTTGTTTGGTTTTTTTCCAGTGAATAAAATACTGATATTCTGGTAGTTAAAGTGTGTAACAGAGTGCTATTTTCTGTTCTCAGCTCTGCCACAAACCTCTGGCATGTTTTGTTGCAGCTCTCCAGGTCTGTTTTTCCCCATCTTCATAACAAGAATAAGACTTTCCCAACAGTGTGAGCATGGATGGTCAAGCTCATGATCAACTGAAATATTTGAGTGCCTCAGAGAGAAAGTGATGGTAACGTGTGCTATATTTCCATTTTCATTACCTACTCGCTGCTTCTAACGTAGGAGTTGAAAATTGTGGATTGGAAGATTGTTTCTGAACCCAATCAACTAAAGGGTTAAGGTAATTAGAGTAAGATGAGAAATACAGACAGAAAAAAAAGAAAGGAAGGGGTTGGAAAATACAGTTTATACTCATATCTTATAGTGAGAACAAGGAACAACAGGAAAAAAATTCTCTTTCACATTTCTCATTGTAGTATGGGAGAATGAGAATAAATGTTTCTGGCACTAGTTATGCAGGAGCGCACCCACGTTACCTTCCAGTCCAGGCTGGCATCAAACTTAAAGCAAAAAAGTAATGCCTTAACAGCTACTCTAACTAGGTGATACCAGGTGAGTGTCACTGATGAAAGGCCAGGAGATCAGTGACAAGATGAGTGATTGACGTATGTCTACACTGTGGATCAGTGGGGAGAAATGAGGAAAAGTAAGTACCTAACCTGCATGATCTTACAACCGTTCTAAGTCCTTTTTCCTCTACAGCACTGACCGTTTCGTATTTAATTAGACGATAGTATATGGTGTCTCTTTGAATTGTGAACTACTAAAGCAGAATGTACTCTGTGTGCAGTGCGCATTCTGCTGCTGCCTCAACGTTGTCATGCTATATGTTGGCGCCACAGTTAAGAAGCCCCACAGCTAATTTATGCTGATATATTTTTGGATGCATCGCTTCTGAGTAAGCGTATAGTTCAGCATTTCTGTAGTATTTCCTTAGCCAGCTTATGAACATCTACAGTTAAATATAAAATCTTACAGAGCAAGGGGTTATTGCAGTTTGCGAAGCCAGCTAATTTACTGCATTGGCGTTAGGCTTTTAAAGTAATGAATCAGCGGGCATCTTAGTGTTGCATGTATTTTATTCTGATCTTTATTCCTAAACTACTCCTGTTTTTTTATTTTGGGATTCCAGACCCTCTCCTGACATTCAAGAAGAAGGTAGTTCTGTTGCTTGCACATAGGCTGCGAGATGTGGATGTTTCACTTCTAGCAAGCAAAAACCCGTCCTTCACTTCCATGGAGCTGAACGAACAAAAATCTCTCCACTTCCCATTTCAACTGTCTCACCCGACATTTGAGTCACCAGATGACTTCTCCCACAGAAGTACCCCACCGTTTTATCAAAACTCAAAACCAGAGTGACAGAAATCAGCATTTGTTTCCCTGAAGACGTCTTCTGCGCCAGCTCTTCATCCAGCTTTCTGCATTCTGTTTTAAAATGAGAAATACTTTGTAATCAGGTGCAAGTGGAAGCTGGTGTTCTTCACTGATACCTCCTTCTTGTTTCAGGAAGGTTAAGTACTTTACTGTGTCATATTGGAATTCCTAGCAGATAAAGTGTCTGCATGCTATGTCAAACTGCCTAACGTATGAAAAGTTGCGGCAGAAAAAACAGAACATATTTTCTGCTCTTGACATGAGGAAGAAACTTACCAAACAACTGGGGACGTCCCGTACAGGTATTTTCTAGCCCAGGACCCAGGCTTGACTTTGTAGATAGATGTCTTGGATGTCAACTAACGTAAAGCAGCTAATGCACAGGAACAAATGCGGAATCACCTTGTCTATAATGTGTAAATGCATCATCCCAGTCTGTGTTCACAATGTATATTTGCATGTGTAAACCCTCTGTAAGTGCTGGATATGAAGAGCTTTTACCAGAAGGAGAAATTACTCTGCACCATTTCATTTTTAGCAAGGAAAAATGAAGCTTTAAAGGCCTCTGGGCTAACAGGGTTAGGTTTATGTTAAATCATAAATCATTCCCTCCCTCTGTCTTTTTATGCATCCTTAGCAGCAAAAGGAACGAAAACATTCTGCGGTAGAAGAGATGGGGCAGAACTCTATTAAAGCAATTAACTTCTGGTGTAATGGAAGAGGCCAGAGGTGTAAAGTTGCAGTTCATCCACTCAGCTTCCTTGGCACAGTTTCAGCTTTTCCTACTGCTGATGGAATCAGCTTTTTGATTATTCTGTGACTGACAACTGAGATGACCTGTATGTTTCCATCATGTAGGTAGAAATAGGCCCAAAAGAATGGGCTGTTACCCATGTAAGAGGGGTGAGTTGAGAGAGCAGAAATACTTAGGACGGGCATTTTTTTGGTTTCTCTTATTCCTTCCCAAACTAAGGCGCGATCTGTTGTTCTTATGTTTACACAAGATTCTTTGTCTCCATCATTTGTGATTATATAGGATGTTTTCTGTCATTCTGAGATGGGAGCGTATATTGTTTACATGTTCCCTGCTGTGGTATTGTGTATGGCAAGTAAGATTTCTTGGCAAAAGACTCAGAACTGGCATATGTGTTCTATTCGACTTCAAATCTGGAGCTGTTCTTAGTGCACCTTATTCCAAGCTTGTGATTTAGAAAATGTGACTTAATAGCTTAAAATAATATTTTCAAATCTGGGTCGAATAAAGGTATATAGGTTCTGTTAATAGGTTTTGGGAGATAATAGCATGGTTGGGGGAAGTGTTTTAGATTTCTTGTTTTGTTCGGTTTTTTTTCTTTTAGAAAACTGCTGGAGAGAGCCAGACAGCCTGAAAATGGCTGAAAAAGCCAACAATTGAAATCCTTCTTAAATCTTAATGATAGATTGCAAGGGCAGCATTGTGTTACTTAAGATGTGGTGACATTTTATGGGACCAAGTTCCATAGCAAAGTAAGGACAAGTGTTGATGTTGATTCTAATCTTCTGAGTAGAGTTAAGTCTGTGTTTAGACTTGCATTTTAACAAGATTTAGTGAGAACTTTACCCATTTTTTGTTTCCATGGAGAAAAGATCAGACACCTAAGCTAAAGAGTCATGGGCAAGACACTGCATATCAAAGTAATGGCAACTGTAATGAGCGGAGAGGTGCACTAAAATTGTGTGCAACGTTGCGATGAGCTGTGTGATAAGAGTTACATTGATCTTGATGAGGCAACCACCAGCTTGGCCTGACTTCTTTTTAGAAAATAGGATTTCTTTGCTGAATATGGTCTGAATTTTCTGGCGTTGGAGGCAACTAGAAAAGCACAGTTCCTTTTAGAGCCTCCTTATATTGAAACCAATGGGCTTTAATGTAGATGTCTGTAGAAGCAGGATCCATCCCTAAGTGATGGGCAATACTGTCAATATCATAGGATTATAAGTGTTTGGGAGGTCTCTGGTATAAGAAACATCTGATTTTAGATCTGTGAGTTTCCTTTTCTTCCTTCTGCCCATACTTATCCTTCTGATGTTAGAACTAGCAGTTGTTGCTTGCATAGCTTGATCACAAAGTACTTGGGGGACAGGAAGGTATTTCTGTTTTCTGTGGACATGTGCAAAAACTGATAATTTGTCTGACTAGAGAGTAGACCCTTTAAGCTCTCAGATTTCTTTTTCTGTAGGAATAATCCTCAACATTTTGTAACCCTGCATCGTAACTAAAAAACTCTCATTGCTGATTTCCCACCACCACCCCGCCCCGACTCCTATCCTTTACAATGTAACAACATTAGTTTTCAAGCTTCCTTTTAGAACATAGTATTTTTAGCAGGGCTAAGGCTCTGTGGCTTTCACAAAAGTAATACTCCAATAGTGCATGCCCAGAAGAACCCCCGTTGCCGTACCTTTCCGGCCAGCACCTTTATAAAACTGCTGTGTTAGGAAATGCTGCCTCAGCCTACTTACTTTTTCTTGCTCCACTTTTTCTCTATGTTCGTTGGAAATCTTCCCATGTGAAAGATTACAGAAACAAGGGGCGTGTGCAATAGATCATATATATATACATATATATATTTTAATACTTGTGGACAAAATGATGTTACAAGTTGTTTGAAAACAACAAAATCACCAATGTCTTCCATTTTGAGATGTGTATAGTTCCATAAGCATTAGTGCTTTGTAGCAAACTGTAGTGCCATGTTAGGATCAGTGCATGAGCCTAGTAGTATTTTTACAATTTCAGAGTGACAAATTTATTAATAAACAGTGATGATAATGTAATTAACAATAGAAAGGATACAATAGAAATGTCGCAAACACGGTCTAAACATGCAGTATCCTCCCTTTGACAATGGCAATGCTATCTTTAGAAATGAATGGGTTCACTTAATGGGCTTCGTAGAATCATAGTTGACTTTTTGTTTTTAGTCTGTCCAACTGCAGTAGTAAGCTAGTGTATGTAAACATCCAGAATTCTCATTTCTATCAGTGGGATTCTTTTCTTCTTAGTCTTTGTTGAAGGTGTTTTCTTCCATGTGCAGCATTTTCAATTTTATTATTACCCATCCTGTGATTTACTCAGAAGAGTATGAATATGCTAAGGAGTTTGTGTGCATTTTGTACACATCTCTGCTACCTTGAGATCATTTACAAAATCTGTTAAGTTATTTTTTTTTCCGATCTGACTATGTAATTGTTATAACTAGTTAATTGTTGTCCTCATTATATACTAAGTTAAGGTTGCAAAATGCTATCGGCCAATTATATACATTGAAGACTTTTATCCATTATTGCAGGAATGGGGAACCTTTTTTGGCTGAAGTCCTATTGCATCTTTTAACACCTTTGGTGGATCCTGCATTTACATACATCTTAATGTTAGTAATAATAAGAGAGAATATAATATGGTCAAGGGCTGTTGAAAACCAACATTGGAGACTGTATCTGTGCAGCAGGCTATCTCTAGCCTATGGATCAGAGATTCCCCGCCTCTGTATTATTGAGAATTCAATATCCTGTGTTTTAGGTGACTTCCAGTATTGCTTTCCAGCTCTAAGCTCAATTTAAAGAATTTATGTCTCTCCCTCTGCTTTTTTCAGGAGGAAAGTTTAGACCAGGGGAAGTCCAAATGATTTAGCACTCAGTGGGCAGCTTGGACTGGTCAAATAAGAGACTGGCATGATTCCTGAGACGTGCAATGCTCTGTGGATGGCATCCTCTGATTTTCTAGGAAAAAGTCTTTTATTTGGTGCCAGTGTTGCTCTTCACCCATTTCTCTCTTTTACAAGAGCAAAATTCTCTTTCAGCTTAGAGAGGATACTGCATCTTTTTTTCCTGAGACCTGCCTGTAAATGGCCATTAGGGGGAGGGAGGGAATGGGTAGCTTGGTTTTGTAACTTTGATTCGATGTATCTCTAAAGTAATTAATCAAGAAGCATATACGTTGGTGCAAAAGCAGTAATCCATGCAGAGTTAATGTATGTAACAGGGAAAACAACCAACCCTCTGCATTGAATACATTTCCAAGAAAATTGGACAGGTTGGCCATTTACAGCAGAGCTCTGGGGGACCTGTGCTGAGAGTTCGGTTCAATTCTAAATGGAAGTAGCTGTACCATTGAATAAAGTAGTTTAGTGCTTGGGAGAATCAATTGAAAAATACCTCTGAAACTGGAATGCAAAATAGCACAGTATGTAGGGGGAAGAATCCCTGATGCAAACAAAGCCATAAGATGATTTAATAAGAAAATAGAACTTTAGTAGCAATAACTGTTTTGCATGTGATAGTAAATAACTTGCATTAGCAAGACTGTACAGTAGAGTAAGTGGGTAATAACCAAATAAGTTTGTGGTGCTCTGTGCTGCAGGGAGTTGCGGGAAGAGTCTCTTCCTGAGAAGATGGGTGAATTCCTCTTATCTTCCTCTCATTGGAGGGAATTTGGCACTTGAATACTTTGTTAATTAACCTGATATATAAAAAAAAAAATAGCTTGATCACTTGTCTAAAGCACTGTCAGTGAATGCTGGGGGAAGGGCAGACAGTTCTTTTTGAAAGGATAGCTGAAATGTCCCTGTATTCTTTTCTTTTTTGTATTCTGGCACTTGCTTTGTTTCTCTGAGAAGAAACTAAATCTTTCCAAATACTGGACTGTGAAGAGAACCTGATTCTGAAGTTAGAAGCTTTTATTGTGGGAACTGCTTTTGTTTAAAAAGACCAATCTAAAATGGTCTTTAAATAAAAAAAATAGTGAACACTTGACACTCAAAACATTTGTACATCCCAAGCACAATTGTAGAATTCTAAAAATGTTGCTTTACAGCAAAAAATAATTTTAGCCTTACTAAACACTGTTTCAGACCGTAATTGATTTCTGTTGATGCCTGAAGTTCTGCAGAGGCAAGTACTGTGAAGCCTGTGGTTACACAAAGGTTTATTGATCTACAGCTGTAGCCTCTGCACCCAGCAAAGTGTTTGCTATCAAAGAGTTACATAAAAGAGCCGCAGGACTTCTAAAATGTCCATAGTTGGCACTGTTTTCAGTGCAGATATGTAGTCTATAGAGAAAATATGGCCCAACAGATAGTACTGTATTCTGAACAGAATTGTTGCATGAGAGTTTTTGATCTATCTAGCTGTATTTCTTCCAGAAAGCCGAAGTAATTTGGACTGTAACTAACAGCTGAAGAGAGGCTTCTAATGTTCCAAAACAAGGGAGGTGAAGTCCTTTGGCTCTTCATAAGTTGATAGTGGGACTGTGAGAGCTGTGAGCTGTATAAAGTAACCAAGATAAGCATTAGGATGTCTAAATTAAATGTTGGCTACTATGTAATGTGTGTACAAAAAGCTAATTGATCAGGATGGTTGTAATCAGCTTAAATTCCAGCTATTGAATTATTGATAAAATTGGAAGCTGGCCATAGGGGTCCTTAATTTGATTGTTATCTGATTATGTTAGAGAAATCGTAAATTTATTCTGGTCTGTGGTCAACAAGTACATTTACATAATAATGAAATAATGATGAAAATATGGTCATGTTCATACTTCAGAAGTATGAACTTTGTGTCTGAATAGAATTTTTCAAGGGTTTATTCGTTTAGAGAAGGAGGGGAGGGGAAATCAAGACTGATGTAACCAGACAAGTGATCTGCATATTCTTCCCAGTTCAGACTTTTTATAATGATCTGTATTCTATGAGCTACTAGGCTAGAAATTACTATTCACAGCAACAAAAGGAATCCCTTTGCCTTTTAGCTCTTGTGCAATGGCATGACTTGTGCTCCAACCCCGTTGATTTCACTGCTTCTAAAACTGCATGGAAGTGTTAGATGCTACCACATTTCAGTGTGGGATATCAAAGGCGTGGTGACCAGTACTGACATGCCTCCTTTAGTAGTACTAAACCTAGATAATACAAATATGTGCTGTTGCCATACCCAGTAGTGCTGCTGCAAAAGGTCTAGGCAGTACTTGTGTTGGGAATTGCACCTTCAGGAATTGCACCTTCTGCAACTGTGGATAATTGTCGAATTTAGGACAAAAAAGAAAGTCTTGCAAAGACTGCTTGATAGTGAGTGAGAAGAAATTGTACCGCGCTTCAGGATACTGACACTTTACACAAGGATTACATTGTCAAGAGCTGGCGGTGTAGTTTTTGGGCAGAGAAGGGAAGAATGTGGAAGAGAAGAACAGTTTTTGATGGATAAGCCATCTTAGAAGTAACTGCTTCCTGCATCCCTAGGAAACTGTCTGGTCTTCCTACAAAACTAATAATTCTGCTTGCTGTTCAGGTACAGGGCAGTTCAAGTTAGATTCTGTCGGATTTCTTTTACTGAATGACCCAGCATTTTGCCCATGCAGCACTTGGACTGGCACAAAAAAGCAGCAGTCGAACCAGGGTGTCTCGTTTAACAGTGCAGAGCACTAACCATTGATTCTGATGTCTGTTCTCTTTCAGTCTGCTCTATGCTTTCTCCTGAGTTTTAGGGAAAGTGTCGGTGTTCATGACGTAAGTAGAGCATGTTTCTGTCTCTGAGCCTGTGTGCCAGGTTATAATATAGACACATTCCCTAAGACTTTACAACATCTAAGGTTAAAGGTAAAAGGTAACTTACTGTTATAACCTACTGTTTAGTGTGTCCTGTGTAAATCCTGTCTGCTTCTCTCCATTTCCCCTCAAAATGAGTGTGTTTGCAGATCAAGTAAAAGACTGCCAGTTTGTAATGCCTTAGGCATGAAGAACTGCATCGAGAAACTGAAGGAAAGCAGCACAGGCCCACAAACCAAATCTTAGAGCTAGTATTCTAATTATGCATGATTCAAAATGTCTAGTGTAATGTAGTTATTACCAGTAAATTGAGATATGCATTTATACATAATGAAGCAATAGGAATTAATATACCAATAGCTTGAACTTCCTGCTTTGATTCTCAAATTTTGTTTCTTTAGAGAATGTGCTGCCTCTGTAGAGAAAGGGGCAGAATGTATAGATAGGGACAGAAGCATGGCACCAAAACTGTAAACCAGGAACCAGGATCAGCAGAACTCGCCTTTATAACCTCTTGTCTGGTTCATATTAGTGCCCTGAGCATGTAAAAAGCAGGGCATGAACTAAGCATGTTTAGGGGCGAGATGAGGTTTCTCACCTGCTGCAGCTGTAGCAAGGAAAAGGGTGCAGAGTTTCTTACAAGGTGCACGGGGGAGCAACGGGTGGAAAAAAAAAAAGGCGAACCACAAAACAACAAAAAACCCCAAGTAACAGAAACAACAGACTCAAATGGACTGTAGTGCTTGCCAGACAGCAGGTAATAAGCTTGGGTGTGGTGAGAGAAATTATTTGGAGAAGACTGAAATTAATAAGCACAGTACATATATTTCAGGTGTTGAATAGCTTTTTAATAGTATTTTCAGGTAACACTCTAGCCACATCGGCAGCTGTACTGAAGCATACTGGTACCAGCCAGCAATAATGGCACCTGCAGGAACGAACCTGAAAATACTGGTAATCTTGTATATTTTTTAAGTTCTTTAAAGAGATTTTTAAAAACAGAAAATGAGATTTGATCACTGAAGGTCTTTATCTTCTGCAACACAGGTTGCAATAGTCTTTTTTCTTTATTTCACTTACTAAATAAAAGGGAATTTGGGTGCCATCTTTCTGTAAACTTTTAGTGTGTTCTCTGTAATATTTCCCAAATCTTTTGCTGGATAATGCAGTGAATTTCTGCTGGCAGTTTGAAAATAACATAGAACATGTGGCATAGCCTACGTCACTAATACTTTTCCAAGTTTAAACTTGTATTCAAACATGTAGGATACTAGCTTGTTACTGCAGAATTCCATACTTCTAGTTTAGCTTAATTTTGTAGGTGGACTTAACTTGTGCGGAACACTTCTCTGTGTACAGAGGTTCAGTCCTCTTTCTTAAATAGAAAGAGGAAGTGTCTTGGAGGAAGAAATTGTGTGTCAAGTTAACTCCTGGTTCATACTTCATAGCCAACCATCCATAAAGCACCATGATTTGGGTTTAGAATGGGAATTGCATTATCCTCATGAATGCTCTTTCTAGATGTACAAGAATTCCCAAATGAAGATAGGAATACTACAAGAGAAGATAACTATTTTATGGTATCAGAAATTAGACTAAATTAAATCCTTTGAGCCAACTTCTTCAAGCAAAAATGGAATTTGTGAAACAAATTTAGGCCAGCGATTAACCACGGTCACCTAATTCTTAGTGGGTATTCCTTAGAACGCTTTGCATGGTTTTAAACTCTGTTAAATGTTTTCTTTTGTGTGATGAGTAAGCAGTTGTATCTGTTGTTAATGCTTATTCCCTTCAATATAAAACCTGGGGAATAAGCTACTTCAGGATGTCAGTGACGATACCCCTCATTTCGAAAAGTATGATTTAACAGCAAAGGAGAAGTATTAGTTATAGATTCTTAAAAAATACCTTAGTACTTAAAAAACAGGTTAGAAAATACTTCTTCTGATGGCATGCTCACATGGATTAGTGGAGGAAATTATTGGTGTTACTAGGAACTATGTACTCCCATTGCACACGTTTTACATGGTAACAGTGAAAGAATGTCTCCCTGCAAATTCTGATGTTTTTCCAAAAGGCAGCTTGCTTTTATATCTATGCATCTTTGAGGACTTCAAGATAAGATTTTATTCTTTTGACACTGTAAAGAGGAACTGTTTAAAAATGAACTTGGAAACTCTGCACCTGTATACAAAATTTTTTAGCAATAAAGCAGCACAGGCTGAGAATGCACTAAAATTGGATGTGTCATTTGTTCAGAGGAAAAATTGACCAACTTCCTATACTTCACTTCTGAGATGTGTTCATACTTGGTGTACCTTTGTCAAAACTTAACAATTTGAGCTAAACTCACATATGCTGGATATCTGCTTTGGGTCCAGCTGTTCCAGCAGACTTCAGTCGCAAGAGCCTCCGACTTCTTGGAAGGTGACTAAAGAAAAATTGTTACTCTGCTCATCCTACGATGGGCGACTGATCAGATAAAAGCTTCAAGGGTTGTTTTAGATGGCAGCAGAAAATTTCTGTTGCTTGTATAGATTGCCTAAAAGTAATATGCCCCTCAGAAAACGGTTTCATATGTGTCAATTGTTTATTGTTTTGGCAACTGCACTTCTGAAAAATTCCTTTTGTGGCTGGCATGTCACACCCTGCAGGCACTACTTTCCTTGTGGTTGCTGCCTAAAGCAGTTCTGGGCAGTGCTGTAACACAGCAGCACGACACCCCCTCACAAGAACTGTGCTGAAGGAGCCGTCACTCCCAACCCTGCTACAAGCTTTCCAAAACGTGTTACGGATTGCTAACTGTTATGCTATCTTATAGAAGATTCACAGTATGATTGTTACTTCAGTACCCTGTTCAACCACCTTAATTTGTTTCATTTTCTAGTTGGTTTTGTTTTTAGAGTCCCGAGAAGGCATCTGCTGGTTAGCTAACATAAGAAGGCCTGACCTTGAGACTTGCTTTCTAAGTGGTTGGTATTCATTTAAACAAACAGAGAATCCATCCTTCCCAAGCCAGACTGGCTGTGGCTGCACTTAAAGCTAGAACACATCTCTGTCCCTCAAGATGCCTAGTTAGAGCAGATTAGGTTCTACCAAATATTCACTGGTCAGTTGTAGATTAAGAGGAATTTGAATCTGGGACAGGCTGTAGGATCAAAAGCTGAACCTTCAGGAATAAAAGTTTATAAGCATCACTTAAATCAAAATGCACCCATAGGTTTAAGTTGATATCTTAGTAAATGTTCATCTCACATTACTGAAGATAATGCATTTATTTTATGTTTTGTAAATTAAGGTGGCTTGTTTCTTAAAACAGAATTTACTTATAACACCACTGCTATGTGCGTCAGCAGGTACATCAGGCAATAGCCAGTGCCAAGAAAAAAAAATCATTTGACAAATAGACGTGAAGGACTGGCCTAGAGAGTGGACAGGCTAGAGACCCAGGCAGAGAGGAACCTGATAGAAGTTCAATGGAGGTTGAACCCCATGCACCAGTACAGGCTGGTGGTTGACCTGCTGGAGAGCAGCTCTGTGGCGAAGGACCTGAGAGTGCTGGTGGACAACAGGCTCACCATGAGCCGGCAGTGTGCCCTTGTGGCCAGGAAGGCCAATGGCATCCTGGGGTGCATTAAGAAGAGTGTGGCCAGCAGGTCGAGGGAGGTGATCCTGCCCCCTACTCTGCCCTGGTGAGGCCACATCTGGAGTACTGTGTCCAGTTCTGGGCTCCCCAGTTCAAGAGAGACAGGGAACTACTGGAGAGAGTCCAGCAGATAGCAACAAAGGTGATGGAAGGACTGGAGCATCTCTGCTGTGAGGAAAGGCTGAGAGGCCTGGGTCTGTTCAGCCTGGAGAAGGGAAGACTGAGAGGGGATCTCATCAATGCTTAGAAATATCCAAAGGGCAGGTGTTAAGAGGATGGGGCCAAACTCTTTTCAGTGGTGCCCAGCAACAGGACAAGGGGCACTGGGCACAGACTTGAGCACAGGCAGTTCCACCTGAACATGAGGAGGAACTTCTTTACTGTGAGGTTGCCAGAGCCCTGGCACAGGCTGCCCAGAGAGGCTGTGGAGTCTCCTTCCCTGGAGAGATTCAAAACCTGCCTGGATGCATTCCTGTGCACCCTGCTCTGGGGGCACCTGCTTTAGCAGGGGGGTTGGACTAGATCTCTAGAGGGCCCTTCCAACCCCTACCATTCTGTGACCACAGCTTGACTCAACAGAATGGAGGTCTTTCCAGTTCCAAAGATTAGAGAAACATAGTTTAAAAATATACCAGCTATTATTTAGCACATAGCATAAATGTATACAAATAATAAGTAATGTAACATGAGGAAACATTAATTTAATGCTTCATAATGAACTGGGACCCAAGTAGGATAAACTGATTTTTTTTTCTGCAAACATAATCTAAAGAAAATAAGTGGGCTTATGACTCTCTTGATATTATCACCGATCTGCACAACATATATTTCTGAAATTCAGCTTTTTTTTTTTATTTGAAGTTTCTGGTTTACAACTGTAAAGATGATGATACAATAAAAATGTAACTGACAGTTTTCCTTTTAGGAGTGAATACTTAGCTAAATGAAGCAAGACAATTTAGCACTATTATATATAGTACAGATGTATAGCACATAGCAAGCAGCAGTCTCAACGCAGAAACCAGAATGAAAGAGCAAAGGTGAATATTCCTGTTATCAATCACGTTTCTTAAACTGATGCAACAACAAAAGGGCTGTCACTTAGAAAGTAACACAACAGTGAAGTCATACAATGGAAAACATTTACCTGAGATGGGGAGATGCTTGTGCAAAATGAGTTTAGTCACAAGACCCCAGTTAAAGACCAACAGGCCCTTAAACATAATGCAGAAGTGACTGCACAACACAACTTAAAAACCTTCTTTGTTCTTAATCATAAAGTAATCAAATACAGCAACTCCAAACTTTACATGACTATACAGTGACAACTGTTAAGAACAGCCTTCCAGTCAAGGGTTCAGCATAGAGCTCATGTTAGAGAAGATAACGTTTATCATTACAGGCAATAAAACCGATCTTACAAGAGTGTAACATTTACTTCAGGTGGTTACTTTTGATATCCTGAATTTAGCTGTCACTGAAAACCACTACATTTTTGCACTTATGCGTGTCAAATTTGTAAAACATGAACAATAAAAATAATTCAGATAGCATACAGTATATTATCTCTTTAACAGAGAGCACCCCTCCTCTCCCTGCAGAATGGCTGCTAATATTCTATGTTATTGCTTAATCAGAATGAACTGAGACAACCCAGAACTCTTAATCAAAAAGCAGCACAGTGAACATAAGCAGTAGCACAAGTACCAGCTGCCCACCTAAAGCCTCTGAGGTACCTTGCAGTGAGTTTTGTCCCCTCTGCCCAAGCCCATTACAGGAGTTATTTTACAAATAAAACAATGTAGACCACAAAATACAGGGAGTACTAGCATCAGCAGCAACAGGGAGTGCCAGACAACTACTAAACTTTACAGAAGGTTTAAAACATCAGCCCTTTCAGCACCAAAAGGGAGAGGAAAAGGACCCTTGATCTTCCAACTAACAAGAATTAGGGATATTCTGCCCCAAATAACAAGGGGAAAGTAGTGTTCTTTCTTTTCCGTTATTTCCATTACTAGAAGTTTGGAAAGAGCCAGAACGCATTCAAAACAGAAAGCTCCCAATGAGTACCCATTAGGTATTTTTGATGAGACATCTTGACTGGCCAAGTGAAGGCAGCAGGCAGATAGATCATTGCAACTTAAGCAGAGCAGATTTCCCACAAGTGAGCAGAAGTGAAGGAGAAAAAGACTGTTCCTTGGTTTCACAGTGCCAGCCCTAGAAAGAAAGGCCCAAATCTGTTAAAGGCAGTTGCTCACAGCCTAAGCTTCATGTTGCTGCCAGAACGTGACTCAGACTTGTGCACAGGTCTGCACTGTCAGAGGACTTGGCAGGCACGTAGGTTGCCCTTGAATTTGAAATCCAAAACCTTGTGCTCCAGCCAGCATTGTGCCATACAGATCCATGCACTAAGCATGCCGTGCAGCTTCTGTGGCACGCTAGCTTGCTCCTTTTGCAGGCCGTACGCACAAGCAAATCTAAAAGAACTAATCAGGAGGCAATTAGCAGTTTGCCTCATGTGCAGTTAACGAGCCACTTGACCAACAGCTAGCTGTCACTAACACTGCATCTATACAAAGGTAGGATGAGAATTTTAGATCTGTGTAAGAACATTTGATTTATAATAGCTCCTCTTGAATATTGTCTTGTATGTTCCATACAGTTCCTGGAGCCTCATTTTAGTATTTCAAAGGCTCTTTTCCCTCTGAAGTCATTAGAGAGAATCAAAGTCATAGTTACACTGTCTCAGAAAGCGAAGGGCTACATGGGTAAGCTATTCATTTTTCCAAGCATAACTTCAGTATGTCAGATTTCAGGTGTTCCCCTTGGACTGAAGGGATGCGCTTAAGCATTGGTTCTTTCTACACACAGATAAAGTGACAAATCAACACTCAAATCTGTTCTGGTGCACTGTTTCACCATAATGAACAAACTCGGCAGAGGGGCAGAAACAACTCCAGCAGTTCTTGAAAATGGCATATTTTTATTTGACCCTGACTATTGCAAATCCTGGCGGTAGGCCAACTGCATTTGATGCAGAGCTTCGCATTTGCACCAGACTATTCTTTTGTTTCAGTTCCTCCAGCTTCTTCATCAGCAATTCTATGCGAATGTGCATCTCTACAAGCTTTTCTTTCAGCTAGAAAAAAAAAAAAGACAGAAATAAGAGCATTAAAACTAGAGAAAAATGTCCTAACACTGGATCTTTGAATGACCTGCACCCCACTTTCAGTGGCTAAAGAGCAGCTGATTTTAAAGATGGAAAATTATACTGGGCTTTAATCTCTATACTGCATGTCTAGTACAGCCAAAACTGGCAACCAAATCAGAGGCTCATGCTACAAAGAGGAGACAGATGAATCTGTGCAGCACAACCCCTTTCAGAAATGTATGGAAATACTGTACTTAAGGAGACAGAGCTGCTGGAGCCTTACTATGATCAATCCAATCTTTCCTAGTTAACTCATTACAAGTTTTTAGACAGCCAGAGACCTTCTTTGACAACATCTGGAGAGCCCCTCAAAAACGCAATTTCCAGAGTCTGGAGTTTAAGTTAACGCATCTAAAGCGCAAGAGCAAAATCCTGCTGACATTATGTCCAAAAAAGCAAAGACCATATTCTTGCACTTTTTCTAGTCAACAAGCAAACTCTCCAGAGTCACATAATTTGTGTTTGCAATACTTCAGAAAAATGTGTTTCAATTTTAGAAGTCCTACCAGGATAAGCTTTTTGCATTTTAGCCTCACTTGACCTATAAAAACACTCTGATCTTATGATAAGACACTGGAAGATTATTTTAAAGAGGACAAAATTAAGACATATCACAGGCCCATTTCCATGCTTAGAACAGAAACTAAAAAAGAAAAAAAGTGAGGAACAAGCAAGCACATAAATACTGGACACACTGGCTCTGTCCTACCCACAGTAACTTTATTTGAGCTATGGGACAGACAATTTACTAAGTTAACACATAACCAAGTTATGCAAAAGAACATCCAATTTAAACACCAAAAAAGGAGGGAGGTTCTAGTGTTGCCTCTGAAACTACAAGTACTGCCATGCTGTTTTGAGCTTGCATAGCCATAAATACAACTGTGCTAGAATTGCTTTCAAATTAACAAATTGCTATTTTTTAAATTCTTCAACACTGACTTATCAATTCTAGGGACAACACGAGCTAATTAGGGGAAGCCTGTCTAAATGACGCTTGGGTTTTTTTCTTTTCGAAGTGTAGAGATAAGAGGATAAAACACTTTTCTCAGAAAATCAGCTAGAACTGGATATGTTTTGCAGGTAAGTGGTTCTAGAACATGCTTTACATGTCTCACACATTTCAGTCAGTCACTATATTATGTCAGTATTTCCTCCATCTGATGCACTTAAAAAAAGTAATCGTATCAATATTTTTGGACTAATATCCAAAAACATAAGCATTTTTTAATATTTTCCATACAAATTAGTGTAGAAGTCTTACTTTCTGCAGTTCATGCTTTAAGGTCACAGCAGAAAAATTCATCTTAGAAGCTTCTATTATAATATTGTTTTTTAAGAGATAACTGAAAAACAAAAGAGGAGAAACAAAACCAGTTAAAAACACCATAGTTGCGTCCATTGTTTAGACAGTTTATTTAAAATTATTTTAAAGCAGATATAATGTTATTGCCAAAAGTAGTCAATACATCATGAAAATATTAAAATCATAACAACAGTTTTACTTTAAAGTCATAAGATCCCCTCATCACCAGCTATAAGTAATTTACAGTTCCTATAGTCAAGTCCTTAATCTATCATGGAACTACTTTGATCCCTTACATTAGCTAAGTGAATCTGGAACTAAAGGAGATTTCAGTATTGCAAACAACTAAACTTAAACTTTGACATTACATGAGGAGACTCAAAAAGTGCAAGGCAAATCAAACGGTGTCACGCCAACGCAAAAAACTTAAATGTAGAAGATATTAAAGTTGCACACCAATGTGCTCAGTCAAAAGTAAAGCTGCTTTTTTTAGCTGTAGATTAGTTGTACACGCTGTTGTAATAACTTGCAAATTCCTGTGAAATCATTGACCATAAGACTCACCAGAGGATGCTGTCCTCGAAGAAACAGAAGAAGCCTCGGAGATATGCCAGGTTAACAGAGGCAGAATAAAGAACGCAGCCCACAGTCAAGCTACATGACCGACATGCTAATGCACTGTACGCACTAAAAGGAGAAAGGGAAAAATATTGTTAAACAGGAGCTTCTGAAAACAGATACTGCCTGCTTGTCAAAGGACATCAAATAATCAGTTACATCAGGACAGCAAAACAAGACATAATAATGCTTTCTCCTTAAAGAAATAACACATACAGAGAAAACGTGAACATAAATAGTTGGGCATGTTGTATAAGACATAATCTCTCTAATAAGTGAAGTTGCAATTAGGGAAAAAAATACATGGCTCATTACCATAGAGTGGTGTAGGCTGTAGCACTCAAACATCACTTAAGTGGTAAAACAATGCCTGTACCCACATCTGTGGCAGGTCATAGAAGTGAAATTTCCTCCTGATAAAACAGAGTATTGTCTCATGCAGAGAGCCGCCTCTTCCCCAAAACCCCCCAACGTAAGCCTTTTATTTTAAAAGTTCTCAGCCTTTATAGATTATGGAATAGCCTTTAAACATAATGTAAACAAACCACTGGTTCTGTAAAACCTCAGGTAATATTTACGTCCTTCCCATGAGACTAATCCCAGAGCTACCAAACCTGTTGCTAACTGTAGGCTTGTAAATACAGCAGAAGGCATTCATTTTCAGTATTAAAATAAACAAACAAACAGAGGTGCTTTAATCTAGATAGTAAACGTTTTAGGGAAGGAGCAGAAAAAACAGAGAACTAAAGCCTATGCTATCTTCTGTCTTTTACTTCATCGCTCAGCTGTTCTTCTCCACCAACAAACGCTGGAGTAGCAAAACTTTCGATTTTGACGAAAACGAAAGCTACATACCCACAACAATTTACTCCGTCCGAAACGGTGAAGCACGGGCACAAAAAGCCCCTCGGAGCTTACCAAGCCCCCGAGAAACCCCAGCGCACGGGTCCGGGGAGCTCCTGGCTCCCAGCTGCGCCGAAGCCCGGTTTTGCCCGCGCAGTTCACGCCGTGCCGACCGCTGCCGGCCGGCGCGGTGCCACAAGGAGGGGCCGGTGAGGTACGCACCATCCCAGGAAGGGTCCCTCGAGGCCGATCATGAGCGAGTCCTCACAGGCCACGTCGTTGGTGACTCCTGAGGAGAAAGGGAGACCCCGCTGAGAACGAGACCGGCAGCGCCGCGCTCTCGCCCCCTCCCCGCCGGCCAGAGCACCCAACGCGAGGCCCAGCCCAGAACCCCGGGGCAGCTCGGCGGCGCTCCGGGGCGGGGTGGGGGGGGG
>VZSC01009116.1:6091-23779 GCA_013398225.1 Steatornis caripensis
AAAAAAAAAAAAAAAAAAAAAAGACCCCAAAAAACCACTGGGGGAATGGGAGACTGTGTTGCTGTGTGATAGATGTTCAGGTACCATATTTCTTCATCTGCCTTCCTTGAGTGCAGTTCCATAATGAGTGTTAACAGGCCAGCTTTAAACACTAAGGAGTACATTTGCGGTGTAATGTGTAGAGATTTGACTGGACAATTTCCCATTAACACTAACGCGTGCTGCATGGTTAAATCCCTAAACACCCCACTGAAAATTTATTTTCAAAAGTGCCCATTATGTTTGGGTGTTGGATTTTTTTAAAACAGTTGTTAGTCTATTAAACATTCATTGCTCTCACACTAGTCAGAACTTTCTCTTTTCATTTCAGTTTAGACAGTTAATCACATTTCTGCAACAACTTCACATACTAAATGAAATTTTTAAAATGAATCTTTAGAGCTGACACTGATTAACGTCTTCGTAACACCTCATCTAAAGATCTACTCATAAATGCTAAAAGCTTCAGATAAACCGATGATATAACTACAAATTTTGTTCACTAAGGGCAATCATTTTTTTTTTTACAGGCACAATAGGCACTACATTTAACATAATTCTTGTCACAATTTTTCTGTCACTAAAGATAAAGACAAAGTGAGTGTACGCATATTTCTATCTGTTCTTTTTTCCTTTCTTTCTTTTTCTAGTTAGGCATTTAAAGCATTAACAAGAAAAAAACTCAAGGGCTTTCACACTTAAGATGTGGATGAACATAAAACCAGGTAGAATACAGGAGCAAAAACGGAAGCATCGGGCAAGATTATGAATAAAAGCAAGTTCTGAGCGACAACACTGTAAGCATTAAAAAATAAAGTATGAAAACAAGTTTGTACACACCTTCCTACCACACAATCTAAGCATGTGTCTGGTTTGTAAATCACGAGATCTCAAATGAAATATAGCATAGTCTATGCATGAGTGGGATAATCTAATTTTATTGGGAAAAGGCACGCAGCATTGGACCAGTCTTTCTGCTGAGAATATTTGTTAAAGAAAACAAAGTTATCTGAGGGTATCCTGGGGAGGGGAGATGAGCAAAAGAAATTCTTGAATGTATTTCATAGAGTAAAGTGATATGAAATGTCACCTACAGACACCGAGTGACTTACAGATTTATACTAGGTGGCTGAGATTTGTAAGTGGACAGGAACAGAAGGAGTCCACTACATTTACAACAGTTTGCTCATTCTTTTTAGCGGCTTTCTGAAGTGGAAGTTGCCATTACAGACAAGCAATTAATATTTCAAAAAGCCCCATTTCTTCTTACAAGACAATAAAGTACTTCCTCTTGCAACAGCAGGTAAGTACTGAAGGCATCCTTAAAAATCTAACCCCAATGTGCTAAAGACACTTAATAATCTTTAAACTACACACAATACCACTTCCTCCCTGGTACCAGGATGTTGTAAAATGTCTAATTAGTCCTTGTAATGGTGCTGACACCTCCGCAGCACATAAAAGAGGGCTTTTAATTTACAAAAGACAACTCTGGTTGTCCTGATTTTTACCTTTAATTAGACTGTAAGACATAGCTCCATGAGACCACAGATGAATATTCCATTAATTTGGCCGTTAACCAACATATGAGATATCGGCTTAGGGTACAAGGCAGATTTGTGAGGCTTTTTTAAAAGCAATACTGTAATATTTTGAATTGATTTTTAACACACACAGTCTCATGGATTATTTAACTCTCTAATGAGGCAGAAAGAAATATTAAAGCCAATATTTTAAACATCAGGTAAATGACTCAGTTTAAGGGGAAAAAGAGGATTTTTGCGTTGATTTTCTTGCAACGGTACCAGTAACTGCCTAGATTTTGGAAAGGACTTTGTCATGTTTAGATTTTATATTGGTGCAATATTGTGCGCAGTAGGGTATTCTACCTAGCTATGAAATTCATTTAAAAATTAAATAAGAGGCATGATGAAAAATACAGAAAGTTCAGTTGCCCCAAAGGAAATATAAACAATTTTGAAAGTAAAACCTTTTCTGTGGCAACATGAACTTTACTGAGTCAAAATTTGCAATACTAGTAAGCTATACCCCAATAACAGGTAAATGCATGTGTCTGAATAAGAGGACCAGTGGAAATTATAGTCATAGAGGTGTCTAATGAAATCAGAGGAAGTGAGCAATACAAGTCTGAGCACTTAATAAAAATCACCATCCAGCTCACAATGCGTAACACGAGTCCTAAAATACGGGGAAATTGGCATTGTGATAGGTAAGGGACTTAAGCGTGTCACTTGAGATGAGCACTTGCCTCAACTGCCAACCACTCCAAACAGGACTAAGGGGGGGGGCAGTCTGACAGGTCCTTCTTTCTTTGTGCCAGCACATCTGGAAGCAGCAAGGAACTGGCTGCTGCCCTCTTAATTCTATTCCCACACAAGAGCTTCAAGAGAGCTCTTTATGCATCCCGCTTTAATGAACACAAGACACACGAGACAGTAAAGCTTCTGTTGAAGCTATACACCACAGGAGAAATATAAAGAATATGTAGGGTCTAGCAGAAGCTAACTAAAGACACAAGTTCAGGCACAAAAGTAAAATGACCTGCCTGTTTTGTAAAAGGCGAAGATGTTTGGGAAACAGAATGTCTGCCCTGGAAGTGAGAAGAAAAAACACCCAACAACTTTTATTCAAAAATTTCAGTGAATCTACAGAATAATTCCATGTTAAAACACTGAGTTCTCTTATATAAAGAAAATAACCAGAATACTTCATTAGAAATTATTTTTCTCACCTTCTTTAGAAATGTCAGCTCAGCACCCAAAACATAGAAATTGTGGTCCTTTGGCCAACTTCTACAGTCAGGGTACAGCATCCATACAGATGTAAGGGTTCTGCACAGCTCTTTGCTACCCACTCTTTCCTCTCCTTTCTCTAAAGCAACTTCTGCCAAGTGTGTGCGAAACTGCACTACAGTGGTAACAGATGGAATAAATAACAGGATGCTGCATAGCGGGGAATCATGCTCATCCCTACCTCAGTCACAACCACCTCCCCTTGTGTAGTCATACCTCGACCTACAGAGATTTCAAAGTAAAGCTTAGGGTCACAGAAGTAACCAGCTCCTTTACCATGGATACAGGCAGACCTCTTCAACATCAGTTCTCTCCAACTACGGACTGATAAGGCCCAGTCCAGACTAGAGGGGTTTTTAAAAACTGAAAGTACTTGGCCTTACATTTCAGTGTACATGTCACTGTCCGGGTAACACCTCCTTTACAATTGTTGTTCCAGAAGTCAAGAAAAAAGTTTGGATTTTTAATAATTGAAAAACACATTTATCTAGTCTATAAGACCTAATTAAAAATTTAGAAAGCTCATAATGATCACCTATTCATTTCAAGGGAGAATGCTGGAAAAGAGATAGGAGAGGATTAAATATAAATAAACCAAAATAACAAAAAACCTATTCAAAGTATGATGACTGTGTTCGTGGCTAACACCAGAATTCCAGTATGCATCATATTCTACAAGGATGAATACAAAAACTTCTCCATCCTTTATTACCAGACACACGATGCATTCTAATACTAATTTATGCTTTGGTTACATCTGGAGACATGCCCGTAGTGGTGGTAAGCCTAGTTTTAAAGGGCATTGCCAAACTAGTGAGCTCAAAGAAGGAAAATGAAAACAATCAAAGAGAATGCTTCAAGCGTGATGAGACACTGAAAAGAACAGGAGTGCTTTCTTTGGACATAAGAAGACTTGGGAAGGCCTGAAAGAAATACAAGAAAGTAAAGAATGCTATAGAAAAGATTTTTGGGGAATGGCTGTATTGCCTATATCATTATAGAATAGCACTAGATGAAAATAAAAAAGTGAGAAACTTGGTTAAAAAGGTTCTTTCCATTCCACATCATGTTACAGAAGTCACCAGCACCAAAGCCTGAAGATTGAGAGTATATTTCCAAAAGCATTCACAAAGGATCACCAAATATGTGGAGCAATAATTAATGACAGTTCACATTTAAGAACCAAGAACCCAAGTTCTCCTACTATTGAAGACCAGAATGAGATCCATGTAAAGCAAATCATTCTATTAAAAAACATGTGACTCTCAAGTACAATTGGACATTTGCACTTAAGGCATATGAAGAAAAGCTATAAAATGGGACATTAATAATTCCTCAGCTGGGAGCAGCGGGTCAAGTTTCGGAAAATGCTTCATGAGATGGACCACCTAAAGATGTTCCCAGAGAGACAAACAAAAATTACCAGAGGTCTTAAAAGCATGACCTATGTGAAAAGAATTGAGGTTGTTTAAGCTGCAGAAGCAAAGTCCAGCAGACACGACCATGTTCCTGAAACATAAGTTATCATAAAGGGAATATTGCTTATTGTGGTAGACAGGAAGAGCAAAAATGGGCTTGAATTGCTGCAAGAAATGAGAAAAACTTTGACTCTATAAAAAGCTAAATGCTGGAATAAATTTCCAAGGAAGTTGCAGTGTTGCTTTCATCAGAAGTCTTGAAAATGGCTTGCGAAGTATTTGCAAGAGATGAGATAGATTGTGTTATCTCAGGACAATCTCAAAACTTCTCGTATTTTCTCTTTTATATATTCTGAATTCAAATTATAAAGATGGTGCTTTGTTTTAGAAATGTCAGTATTCTAGATCACACGTCTAAACCCCTTACAGCTAGTCTGTGCCCATCCTACTAACCCATCTATTAACTCCTGAGGCAAACAACTAGTACTCTCTCTACTTCTGCTACTTCAATTTACTATGTTGATTATCTCTAAGTAATGGAAATACTTATGCCAAACAGTTTTCAGACCAAGTAGACTCTTCTTTTCAGAGAGAGAGAACAGAGGAATAAGGCTATCTATCTTACTTCTTTTTTTCCTTTAAAGCTGCCTTCCCCACAGAGATGTGGTCTTAAGTGGGCTACAGCTACCTAGCTTTTACGTTTAAGTAAAGGCAGCTTGTTAACAGAAGTCCCAGAGAAAAACATCTAACAAAACGTAACCCTCTCCTACCTGGCTGCAAAGCCCCAGCAACGCCGGGAACAGTGAGAACGGAAACCAGAGCTTTGGCCAAGGTGGTCTACACAGGGCAAAATGCATGGGGAGGGTGGGGGGTGGGTGGCAGAATATTCCAGCCCACACTCAACTCTAATCTGAACTAAATGCCTGCCAGCCTGTTCAGAGGAACAAGTTCTGTGAAAGTCTCATTCAAATTCACCTGGAACAAAGGGGCCAGCACAGAGCCAATTTAAAATGAGAATCACACTTCATCTTCCTTGTCTCAGCAGAAGCATGCAGAATCCACAAACCAACTTGCCTTCGTGCTCATCTCTCTTCTCTCATACTTAAATGTACAATTTAAAGTACAGTCCTAGACAGTCTCAAATCATAACCATTTTGTCTACCAAAAGCAGTAAGTAACGCGAATTTCATGAGGCCTCTATAATTACGCCTGAATCATTCCAACAGCCGCAGGGCCTAGAATACAGGCTTTGTTTAATAACGACATACAAACAAACGACAAGCTCTGTTTCCCTCTCTCACATCCTTTTAGATGTGGATGAACCAGTTTGTGTCCTTGGTGAAAGGATACAGGCATTGTTTGCTGTAACACCCTGACAGCACTCCCTGAGAGCCCGGCCTTTTTCACTTTCCTTCTTGGTCAAGCACTGAAGCCTCGTTTCTCATAATAGAGATCAAGAGGGCAGAAACACTTAGCTCTCGGGTGCCGTAGCTCATCATACAGTTCTCTGGGGAGACTTAAGGTTAGTTATCATAGCTAAAAAAACCCAAGAAGACATTTACCTCAGAGCAAAGTGACAATCCACAGTTTTCTGCTTATCTTAAGTTTCTGTGCGGCCTCACATCTCGTTCAGCTTGCCATCCCGAGCACAAAGCTTTTTAGCAGTTGAATTCAAAGTACTGGCAGAATATTAAAGAAATATATATATTTATTTGATTTTGGTGCTGGTGATCTTTTTGGTTTGCATCTAGGCAATATTGTTAACTCCTTCAGCTGGGGATTTTATTTTTACTATCCAAATAAAAAGACAACAAAACTATCCCAATCTGTTTTTACAGAGGGGGACTACATCCGGAATGTTTGAAGCTGTTTTAAAGGAAGGAAGAGGACAAAAGGCCCAGAGCTAATAACACACTTCCCTGCCCACAGACAAGGAGCTGGGACATTCCTAAGGCAGCTGAGCCCTTGAGCAGGCTGGAAGCCCCAGGTCTCAGGAGCGACCCACAGAAACTACCTGCAAGCAGTAAGCTTGTAAGTAAGTACGTAAGTAAGTACGGCACACTCCGTACCAAATACAGTTAACCTTTTTTCCATATTAGGCTTTTAAAAGCAGTAAGGAAAACACACCCTGTCCACACCTGAGAGCCCTCTTTTGGTGTCACTCGCTTTTTCTGCTTTTATTTTTAAAGCCAGTGACTTGGACCACAAAGATAGGAGCCATCCTCGCTCCCCCTCCTGTTCAGTCAGGGAGCTCTGTGGGCATTCTCCGAGTGAGGAGACATGGTTTTAAGTCTCAAGCTAGGGAAGGAAGGGTTCTTTCTTTCTCTTTCTCTCTCTCCCTCTCGCTTTCTCTTTCTTTCTTTCTCTCCTTCCTTTCTTTTTTTTTAAACTTATTGGGTAAGTACTCTACTCCCTAGGCCCTTATATAAAAACCAATTCCCATTCTCCTCCATAGCAGCCATGCTCATTTCCTTCCGAGGCAGCCTACGACAACAAGTATGTCAGCCATGGTCCGAGTGCGGCCTCGCCCTCGAGCAGCCCCGCCATCCGCTCCTTGCCGAATCGTGTTGCTGCCGCACAACTGCTTAGAACAGGATGCTTCTAAGCATGCCAAAAAGCAGAACAGGACGCATTGAGGAATTTTACGACAAAAAAAATGCACTGGAAAATGAGTGTAAGATCTTTCGAGGGCTCCCTCAATAAAGGCTGGCTTTTGAGTTTTTGGGGTTTTGAGGCAGGTTTTTTTGGACCAGCTTACCTACATTAAGAAGTAGCGTCCTAATTTTTCAAAGGAGTCCTTTAGGCTCCTTAGAAACTCTCAGTTTCATTACACAAAGGTAGTTTCGATGTCCTTGTGTTTCTCATTGTTTTGCATGTGGCCATCCATTACAGCAGAAGAAATTACAAAACTCCTAGAAGATATTATCATCTTCATATCTAGCAAGCCTGATGAGTTTTCTATGAGCAGGATGCGTGAAAAGATGCATAAGGAAAATGGATTACAGGAAAGAAAGAAAAATATGGAGAAACAGGAGATGACAAAGAAAGGTGAAGATATTTCACATACTGATCTAAAAATGTGAGCAGAAGTGCTATCTTTGTTTATGGAGGCTACAGCTCTCCTCTGAGCTCATTAATGATTCATTGCATATCACAGGATTAAAAACAAGGAATGGGTACATCAGCAAGCCTAAGCAGCTAGCCAGATTTCTTACTCAATCAGCCGGCATTTGCAAAAGTCTCTTCTCTGAAAATTCCCTATTCTTTTCTCAGAAAAAAAAATCCACTACTGTTTACCTCCACAGTACTAACTTCCAGCTGTGAATAGCGAGGTACCACAGAGCCCTCACCTGAAAGCACAGACTCTGGCTGGCAGCCTTGACTGTAGCAGGCCTGCACTCTGCAGGGCCAAGAGGAAAGTGCTTGAGGCTGGCATTGGTTACTGGAGACAGGTTATAACCCCCTCCCACCAACAGAGCTGATGACAATAGCCGGAGAAACAGAAATGAGTATTCATTATTGAAAGTTCTTTAAAGAATACTCAGACAGGCCTTTGTTCATAATTTAAATGCTTCAAATTAGAGGTATACACTCCACTAATGTTCCCACTAGCATTTGACAAAGGCTTCAGTGGGAACCGAAATTATCCCTGAATGATTTTGCCATTACAAGACTTCTCTATTTTGCTATTGCAAATCATAACCCACAGTCACATCAACAAAACATTACAAAATCAAGGCAAAGGAACTCAGGAAGTCTTGGAAATCACCGCTTTTGTCTGCCGGAAATGAAATGCCCTTCTCCAGTTTCAGTTTCTGCTGTTGCTAGTCAGATTGCATTTCAGTACATTCTGCTAAATCAATCACACTGTAAAATACATTAACACTACTCACCCCTAAAATGTTGTTTTTCATGAAATCTTAGGATGATGATGACACAAAGCAATCAAAGCAAGACCACCGACATATACGGCTAATGCTCTACCCTCACCTCACGAAGCTGTCGTTATAGCCCAAATGGTACTTACGCATTCCATTGGATTTTGCCTTTTACACCACACCCATAGCAATGGCACCAATGACGTACAGAACAACACGACTGGGATCAGCCACATGCAGCTCAAGCTTTCTCAAAGGGGGAAACCTGCTAGTGCACATTTGATATTTGGTTTCTAATTGTTGTCTTAATTTGTGACTCTGCTGTCATACGTGCTTTCATGACAACTGCAAAACTCAAAGAAAGCATGTTTTGTGGTCCCAGTAAAAATGGTGAAGAATGGCATTCAGCAGATTTCTTCTTCAGAAAAGGGAGATGTTTCTCACAAAAGCTTTCAGTCGAGTCTAGAACAAGAAGCAGAAGTTGGTACTCAAGATTTCAGCTTTCCAAGGTTTGGACCAGATCCCACCTGCATTCTGCGAGAGAGATATGAAAATATGAAATTTGCATCTATCTCATGGGCTCTCCCCACCCCACTGAAAAACAAGATGCTCACAGATAATTGCTGTATAGGGTTCTCCAGGTACAGCTATTGATTCATCATGTACCTGTTCTGATAATCAATTGCTCAATGCTGTACAGTAGCTTATCAAAACCTTTATTATAGCTTGTTAGGTGCTTACTATACATCTGCTTGCAATACAGCCAAAAAGACAGGGAATTTCCATTTTGTAAAGAAAAGAAAAAGTTGATACGCTCAAAAGCTGGGCCTGCATGTTTGGAAACGCAGTGAAACATGTACAAATTTGAAAAAAAAAAAAAAGCAAAAGCAAACTCAGATGAACAAATGGAGAATTTAATTAAAAACAGAGGATGAGGATAGGTTCTGAGCATTTTTCAGGATCAAGTGACCTGGAAAATGAGAGAGAAAACCTTGAGTGGATAAAAAGTGTTTACAGTACAAATGAGAAAAAATAAAGTTCAAATAACAAATTTAAGTAATTAAAGTTAGAAAGGGAACTTCAAAAAAGTTTTTGAAAGAGAAACTCTGCAAATCATATACCAAGCGATATCCGATACCTTATTTACACAAAGACACACAATTTTCCCCTCATTACTGCATATTTCTTTCCCTTCTACAATCTTTTAGCTGCTACAGTACCTCAGACAGGATCATTGGGGTTTTTCCACTTTTGGTCATTAGTATTTACATGGTAGGGGCTCCAGATCCCCGTAGGATGCTCATATTTGAGATGAAGTACCTATAAAAGACAAGAGAAAATCCTGCTTCACAGAGGCAACTAGCTAAACCCTTTATCCAGCAAAGACATTCTCTTTTCAGAAGGAAATGGTAGGTGAGTGAGAAAGGCTACTCGCAACTGAAGCTTCACGACTTTATTTCGTAGAGGCATTACAGACCTTCCCCTGCCTGTTTTGAGCAAGTCTTTCAAACAAGGACCATACGTGCATGGTCGTAAGACACCTCCTCCCACAGGTAACCCTGTCATTGGGCTAGCATGCATGTTTCCACAGGAGAAGGTTTTCATGTTTTCATCCTCATACCATTCTGAAATTACTTGGAGAGGTTCACATACCAGTTCGAGGACCCCTGAATTTTGCCTATGTTTTTGAAAACTGTGTACCCCGAACTGTAAGACTAAAAGGAAGAGAATCATTTACAGTCTCTTTCTCACAGCTACAGAGCAAAGTTACTCACTTCAGTTTTCCCAAATTCTGGCAATCCAGGGCACCATGAGTCATTATCCCTTCTTGCCAACTACTGTTTCAAAGCACAAAACTCCATAAGGGGAAATTAAATACTTCTAAAAACTTGCCCTTCAAGAGCCAAGAGAACTGTCTCACTGAGAGTGCTTCTTGACATGACACACAGAAAAAAACCCCTCAACATAATCACGGCAGAGTAATCAGAAAATGTAATCAAATTCCAGATCTGTCACTTCTTCTGTTTCTGAGACAGGCAAGTACATTTCTGACATTGGGGCCCTGTTTCTGCTGCCACTGAAGTCAAAGGCAAACCCTCCATTGGCTTGAACAGGCCCAGACCCCCTGTCATGTTACAGAGCAGAGCTATTGTAAAAGAGCAAGGATCTGCCTCAGGAGGATAGATATACATAGCTCAGCCACTGCTCTTCTCCAGCTATTCTACAAGGTAAGTTGTAGGGTTTCATAAAACAGAGAGAGACGAGCAATAACAGGATCAAGAGCTACTCTTCTAGTGAGAGGGACCAAATAAAATTTTCCTAAGATTAATTTACCTTCCCTATTTCCTCTAAATAAATCAATAAGCAACACAACAGCAGAACACGACAAGCTTATTCTAGTGCTTAACTAATTAACAGTGCTAATTAGTGTTTAATGGCAATGATAATTATAATCATATCCCTGTGAGTCTACTGAGGCTGCCACATCAGATAGATTGCAATGTTCCCTCTCCCTCTACAAACTTAAATCAATATTGCTTCAAATCTGACAGGGTCACTTCATAAAAAGTGATCAGAGTGTCGCCTTCAATTTCTGTGCTATACTGAGAAATTCAAAAGCCTTTTGAGTGGTGGGAGGAGAAAGGATAAAGCACCACTTTGAGTAATGAAATCAGTAAATGAAGCTCCTTGCTGTTGCGCATAGGCATCATTCTTTAAGGTTTGTTTTTTTTTTTAAGTAGCCCAATATAAGCAATCCCAAAGCCAATATTCACAGGCTTTGAGCATCTAGCATGTTTCTAGTAAAAACACAGAAACACAGAATAATTCAGGTTAGATGGACCTTTGTAGTCCAGTCTAGTATTCAAAGTAGGGCTAACCAGACCAGTTTACTCATGACTTTGTCTAGCCGAGCTGAATATCTCCAAGGACGGAGATTCTACCCTCTGGATAGTTCCAGTTTTTGACATTCCAGTGTTTGATCACCTTCATGGTGAAAAATCGTTTTCCTGGATGGCAGCATCCTCTCATTGGGGTCCTATCTGCGTTGAGGCCTCTCATGTGCCAAGTCACTTCAGATGGTGTTGGAGATCATGCCCCACGGCACGCTGACACTATCACTGGACAGTTTTAAGCAGTCTCATGCTGCCTTGAACAGAGTTTCTGGGCCACTCTGCAACCCTGCTAACCACTGCTACAACTGTTCCCTCTCTGGTAGGTACGGGCCGGGAGGTGTGCCCTTATCTAGCCAGCTGAATGGTGCTTGACTTGACCTAAGCAGCCGTCACTTGGAGACAATAGCTGTAGCACTTCCTAATCCAGAATTCCTAACCCAGAAACAGCCAAGAGATCCTCTCTGTTAAGAGTCGACTGATAGAAGCAAAAGCCTCTGGAAGCTAAATCTCATCGGCAACAGTGAACCAGAAGTTCCCAGCTGATGCAGCTCTCAGATGTTCCCTGACGCTCTCTCCAGAAGAAGGTTGGAAACTGCTGCCACAACTGCTGCCTTTCTGCTACCCGCCTCTGCTTGTTCCTTCAAGCCCCAAATCCTCAGGGACAAACGATTTGCTTTTTCTTTAAAGGTCAGTGCACTCTTTGGGAAGGGTCATAAAAACATACGCAAATGTAGAGTAGTTGGAACAAACCTATTCTGAGTTTACTAACAAAATATAATCAGAGGGGGCCAATACAGAGTCTGGGAAATTTCTGAATCATACCGGCAAATTTCCAGACCCAGCACCCAGCAAAGACAACCACAGAGGACACAAGATATAAAGCAGACAAGAAGTTCCTCTAAGGAATTGGCAGCAATTAACTCTGCTTTACCCAAGGCCACACTTGACCATTGCATGAGAACAGGGAAGAAATACGGGGAAACTATGGAGCAGCTAAAAACTAACATAATCATGGCATGGTACTAAGATACATATTCAGATATAGGTCAGGGCTTCACTCATGTAGTAAACATATATGGCAGAAGTACTCTTATGAGTACTATAATAATGAAAACAACATGCATGAACATAAAATTCCAAGAAAACAGAATTTGGAGCATCCAGAGGTCAGAGCTGAAAGTCCGACTGTTATTGTTTTCAAAGCCAAAAGCAGAAGCACAGTAGAGCTGAGTCTCATGGTGGCTTTTGTTGTTGCCATTAGCTCTAAACATCGTAGAAGGAATCTCATAACGAGAAACAACTAGCTAGAGAACACAAGCTTTTGATCTATCTTAGCCAGTGATCCTCCCTTATTGTGATTGGTTTGTGTTTTTCTTTTTAGAATAATCATAAATACTAAAAGAAACAAAATAATCCTGAAGTGCAAGTCTCTCTTTTTGCAAGAAAAATTGTCAGTTCGAACAAACACTTGAGGGGCAGGACTTGTCCCTGTTCCCTAAACTCCACCATCTCTCCATCTCTCCCACTAGAAACGTATCTTTCCCTATCTGTTATGCTAATTCTAGGAGGAAATCAAATATACTTTTGCACTAGTTACTAAAGTTCTGATCCTACAATTAGTTAAACACAAGCTTAATTTCATGCATGTGAGTCATCCCATCAACATTCCCATATGCCAGAGACTTTGTGGGATTGGTGCCTAAAAATGAAAGCGTTGTGAATGAGCTCCATTTCTGAGCTGCAGAACTGGGGCTGGGAAGTACATGAAGAACTGAGATACTGGAACACAGGCCAAAGAAGTAAGCATTTAAAATTTTTAAAAAAGTAAAAAAAAAAATGAATTAGCTAATTCATTATCCTGGAAAAAAAAAAATCACACAAGAGTTGATGTTATTAATTAAGAAGTTTCATTCTTGTTACCCAAGAGTTAGTGCTTCTCCAACAAAAACATGGCAAAATGCCTCATTCTAAAGAGCACATGTCAGATTTGGATTTCACTCTGCCTGCTTTTGGCCACTAGACAATCATAAATTTGGTACATCTTTCATTCCTGCCCCATATGTTAGAAGTAGGTCTAAACCCTACTCTTTTCTACATACGCAAAACAAAAAAAAAATCTGGGATTCATAGTATTAATGAAAATCCCTAACACGTACTTATAATTTTAAATTTGAAAAACACTTTACAAACACTAACTAAATAATTAGAACTAAATATAACTAATTAATACACTAATGAACTAATCATATGAGTACTGTGTATGCTGCTTAAAATGGCTGCAACACTTTAGTAATGAAACGGTTCATTACAATAATGGTAACTGTTAGCTGTATTGCAGGAGCGTATGCCAGAGTCAGACTTGTAGTGTAAAAGAAGATGGCAGAACAACCCTTAATAGCTCAGAGTGAATTCTCAATACTTACATTGCTGGGCATGTCTAAAAGCAACGGGACTAAAAGGCAAGCGCATTGCACAAATGTTACTCAAAAGGAAATGTGACTTAGTACTTCAAAGTTCAGTGGAATCTCACACTAGTAGTAAACTGAATCTTCTTCAGCCTTTCCACAAAGTATTTTATAGAATCATCTTCCCCCTGTTTTAATAAATATCAGAGCATATATGCTGTAAATGCAGTGCATGCTCAACATTTAACACGATATGCTGTAGAGTCATTTTCAGAAGAGAGCAAGTAATTTCTTCACAGATACCACTACTTTGTAGTTCCAAACCATCCAAGGCTTACCTCCTTCTCTAGACAGTTTGTAAATACACTACTACTCACAGGCTACGGCAACTGGGGATTACTCTGATTTGAACTCTCACATAGCAAAACCTGCTTAATTCTGTTTTTCCTGTTAAGCAGATATTACTTGAAAAACAAAAATGTATTATTTGATTTTACAAGAGAAACTTCTAATACCAAAATATGAATTTAACATTTAGAGTCTGCAAATATTTACCATGCTTTCTTCTCACAATGTTCCTGACAGCAAATTTCTCCCTGACAATATTCACCTCCTGTAAACACTGGCAAAGCAATTTCAGAATTGTTATTCCATTGCATATTCGCTGGCTGTTGCTAGAGGTATTTTGTTCAGCTCTAATTAGCACAGTTAATAAGATCAATATTTTCATTACTGAATGCTGCAGTAAGGCAAAACACGCTCAAAAACTTACATTTATGAAATCTCAAGCAATGTATTTCTTGGGAAATCCTAATCTTTTATTGCAAAAGCACAAAGCCCTCAAAACTTGGAGGAAAAACCGCTTTTGGTGTTTGTCATTTTCATGAGGACAAAAAAATCAAAATTAAACCCTCCATATTAGCCTGGAGTGCTTTTCAAGCAAAGAGGTCTCTTGTTTCTATTTGCTTTCTTAGTACTGTTTACAGGTGTCCAAGGGCTTTTTCAGGAGGAGTAAGCACGGAATTTGGAATCACTCTTGGAGCCCTTACTGTTGACGCTATTGCTCTCTTTGCACCCCGCCTACCCCAAAAAAACAGAAATCTGAAAGAAAAGCTGAGGCACTACAGCTTAGCGGCAGTGTTTGAAACTGGTCTCCAGCACTGGCACATAGAGACCAAAGGAAATGAAGACAACACAGCTGCAGGAGTCAACACGAGGGCAAGGTCTCAGGAAATAGTCCAACCCTCAGCATCCCTGCCCTGAGAATGGGAGCACCAGGCCTCGGGGCTTTCGGCTGCCCCTTCCATTTGCAGAGAGCATCCACTTCTGCCACAGAAGACACAACAGTCTCTGCCTTCTTTGGACTTTCTGAGAACTAGAGAAGCACCAAGGAAAAGGAAGCAAAATGCATACGTCAGACCTCCTGTTTCTCAGGTATCTGGGCTTTGTTATTTAGTATTCTTCACATCTAATAATAATAGCTCGGAAAAGGGTCCTGAGCCTGTAACTTTTTCATAGCATTTTGCTGTTCTTTTTAAAGAAGAAAGCTTAAATTTGTACTCGGGAAACACTCTTCCATCCATCCACACAACCTCTTCAAATACAACTTTCTTAACAAATTGACAACTCACTGCGCCTCTCCCTCTGCACAAATGTCAGTCAGGAAATTGTCACTGTAAACCACCCTAAAATAATTCCGTGCTCATGTTGGGTAATTATTTTCAGAACTGTTCCTGCAGAAAAATATGATCAAATATCAAACAGATACTGTATAATTAAGCAGCAAGACACAACAGGGAGTAGAATATAGGTCTAGGTGCTTTATTAAGCATGAGGCTGAAGGCACAGGTTGTCAAGGCAGAAAGAAGTGCATTATATTGCACAGCTTGTAACATAAAGCTATTTCCTTGGGTAACACATTCTGCACCTGTTGAGGTTTTGCCACCCACTGTGTCCATTTGAATCGGTTTTCTTCATTTCCACGACCTTCTTTTCTACTCAACTAGCTCTACTTCCTCTCCAACTAGCACGCTAAACTTGCAATTTACAGTATCGGAGCTGACAAGATATTTAGAAGCTAAAACCACAATAAACAAGACAAATTTGCCATAACACTTCTAGGAAAGGCAAGTGAAAATGCTGAGGAAACACGCTAGGCAGCTCCCCAAGCACATTCAGTTTGCTATTAGCTATATGTGCTCGTATAAAAAAAACTGTTCTTTTAAGATGACGACTATAGCAGCAGGGCTAGCTTGATCTACTGTCCAAATATGAAACACTTAAGAAACGGAGGAAAGCTATTTAATAGGAGCAACATAAAGAGAAGCCATTTGAGGACTTACCTGATTAGTAAACTTCACATACTCATTTTCTAACACGCACAAATGGAAGCAGGCAGCTTAAAATTACAGGGGTCAGTATATGCATGACCACCTTGCTTACAGACTCAGATGAGACAGGACTTTAATTGTATTGATGTTTCTCCACCAGAAAAGAGCTGGCAAAGGGCTAGGAGAACAGAGGGTGAGGACAGATGGTTACTCAGAAAACCTAACACCAAACACGCAAATAAAGAGAGTCTGCAATGGACATCAGATCAAGCCAATGCAATGCAACTATTTTCTTGATTCCCCACTTTCACTTGATTAAAAAATGAGTTAGATTCTTGTGTGCAAGAGGGGAAAAAAAAAAACCAAAACCAAAAGAGATTAGATACCTTGTCTGGACATGTCACTCCTGCAAGATGCATTATTTTGAAGTGTGCCCGCAGACATGAACCGCCATTTCCCGACGTAGTGTTTCCTCTTTTTCTTTTCATGAAACAGGGATGGATTTTGGAAAAGAACAAAGGCATTCATCATTAAACACAATCCCTGGACAACATGTGCCAGGAGACCTGGTAATTCATCAGTCACCAATGCCATTCAGGGAACTCACATAAACTACGGGTCTACGGCTAGTCCAAATTACAACAGCAGGAGAACACTGGATCATCCTAGTGAAGAATCTCAATCCAAAGACTGTACTGAGAATAACTCAGGTTTATACTGCACCACTTCCCATTTTCATTATGTCGCACAACAGATTTAGAGACTGTCGTACTCCATTGTCTGTTCTTTTTACTGTCTCTGTCACTAGAACGAGACACCCAAAGTGTAATGCCAAGTGCAGTCTGTGAAAGACAGTAATGCACCGAACACCCTCATATTTTATAAGTCAATTTGCCAGGCACTCCAAGTATGTTCTTACAGGCTGCTGCAGCCTGTAAAAGAGAACAAAAGTAGTTAGCCATTCTTATCACAGGGTAAACGGTTGCATGACCAATCTTCCACAGAACAGATGTCATCGCGAGGCATACCTTTGTGACGCAGACTGTAAAACCACACAGCAAGAGATGATGCAAACGTCAGACATTTTGGTTATAATTTTAATATTATATTTGTGAGACCTTCTGAAAATGACACGTTTATGAGTGTGCACATATTGTATACATATACGTAAATACACATATAAAAACATATATTTTCATACTAGGAAAGTGAAAATTCCTTGCTACCTTAGGTGAGGAAAGGTAAGGACAGACCACATGCAGTGTTAATACAGGAGAGTTCTCTGCCAAAGCACAGAGAGAGAGAGGGCAAAACAAGACTTTCCTGCTTCGGTCTAAGGTGCATGATGGCTGTTGCAGACAGTGTCTAGTCTGGAGACTAGTTGTGGCTGAAAGCGGAACGGCACCACCCTCATCTCGCAGCATTCCCACTCATTAGGCATGTTTTGCAAAGGAAAGCTGGAATTCATCCTATATACAAAAAAGCCACTACAACTCTACTCCAAATTTTTGGCTGCAGAAACCAAAACCAGAATTATACTCTTACGTTCTGAGAGATCTAAAAAAACCTCAAAAACCCAGAAACTTGTAATGTTCAGAAACAATTGCCAGGAGTTTTGTATTTATTTGTTTGTTTGATGGTGGTCTGTGCCTAATAAACAATGCATCCTCCTAAGCCACCCAATTAAATTGAAACCAAACAAAGAACCAAAATCTATCCATCTCTCTCCCCGCTCCCATTCAGAGGAAAACTTTGATCTGTCACGCAGGCAGTAAAACCAAAAAAACACCTGACCAAAAAACATTCCTATCGCTCCACTGCTTTACTTAGACTCTGCTAGTTAAACTCCACTCGAGTAACCAGTTACCATTTATTGGTCCATTTATCTCCTATCCTCTTTAGTGTAGCAAC
>VZSC01009116.1:23902-74364 GCA_013398225.1 Steatornis caripensis
GTGTAGCAACTCTACAATCAAATGCAAAAATAAAATACTGTAGCTCAGTAAGAGCAATGTAAACACTGTAACAAAGGGACTGCGCTCTTTGAAGGTCAAGTAAAACAGCACTCGTAGTCAAGTGGCAGTCAAAACCCTCCATATTGTGCTGCCATTACAGAGGTTTGCGCTCTCCATTACACTGAAATATAACTAGAGGTGCTATGGAATTTCTACTCATTTACACCAGAATAAATCAGCAAAGGTTTTGGATCATAGGCATTAAGTTCATTGACGACTGAGCTTAGTCACATAACAGAGGGATACCTGCACGGTCTTTAATCAGAAAGAGCTTATTCTTTATATATAAACTCCAGATCTTAGAGGATACAATTTCCTGTTCTGTCAGTGAATCACGGCTTGAAGTTTGCTTAATTCTACCACAGCATGCATCCCATGTAATGGTCTCCCCCACAGACAAAAATTCTACCCAAAGTACTAGGTTATTTCAGAAATAAACCACTCTTATTTCCCTGAATTGGTTGGTATGGTACTTAAATAGCCACATTCACCTAGTGATTTCTCTAAATGCTGTTTTCAAATGCTTTAAATTATTTTTCATTTTGTTAAAGTTAGAAAAAGATTAGACGAGTAAGGAACACGTAAGATTTAGAACAGATTTATAACAATCACGTATTTAAACTGGGAACATGTAAAGCAACAGGCATATTAAAAGCTGGACTAACAGTATTTATTTCTAGGACTACCAGTACTATTTTAGTCAGGCACAGAGGCATGCAAGTGAAAGAAAATCAGAAAAAAACCAAAGGACAGAGGGACTGTGTAAATCCTCAGATGGCTTTGACTGTGTATTAATTTTCAGATAAGCCATGGACTTTGGCCATGACACGTGATAGGAGAAGGAAGAGAACTCGGCGATGGAAGAGAAGAATTAGTAGTGCATTAAGCAGCTCTGTTCCAGTCTGATGGAACCATGTGTTTTTATTGGCCACCTGGCGTATCATGTTAATACGAGATGGTATCAAATGTGGAAACTGAAAAGCTAATGTCTATGAACATGCATGAAAATGAGTATGCACTTAATGAAGCAGAGCAAAAACCAATGTCCTGCATCACTATTAAGTAACTACTTAAAATAAATTATTTTGATAAGCAGTTTCATAGGGCTTATGTATCTCAAGTCTCTACGACTCTAAGTGTTCCGTTGGCAGAGGTATCTCATTCAGAGATCAACCATGCTTCCAGGCCTCTTCTCATTCCCTGGCATAATACGTTGTCTTTTATAGATATGCTGAATTCCTCAGTATCCCGAAACCAACCAGAACCCAGATGTCTTTGATCTTCTGCATATATTCATAGAGTCTCAATCTATCACGTGTTTTCACTCCTAGTACAGCAAGAAGATTTGGACTCCAGATTTTATATTGCAACTGAGTAGGTAAGAGCACTCAGCTCAGAAAAGGGACACCGTGTCTGAGTAGAGCTGGGAGCACACTTTATCTTCTGCAGGAATCTGTGCCACAGCGTGCCACAAAAAAATGCAAGATACATGGAACACAAGAACACGTTTGCCATCTCATGGTTAGCAGACAAGCAGATTCCTGTCTCTGCTCTTCAACTATGCCTGTATTTTACATTTAAAGGAAATTAAAGATAAATGGGAGTCACTACCTTCACACTCAGTCCAAAGTTGAATGCAAATCCCTTTGCAGGCTATACAGGGTGCGGGGCTGCAGATCTCAGACAGATCTCTGCAGTCTTTAGCCCTTTTGGGAAGAAAGATTGAAGTGTCTTAACCCTCTCCCTTCCCTTTCCCATCTCCACCATGGCCCACGGAGAGGGACCCCAGCTGAAGGTCATGGGTTCTATTACAGGGCTGCTCACTACGTGGCTAAAATTCTGTATTACATTTGATCCCAAGCGACCTTCAAAACTCTCTAAGTTAGACTCCTAGACTATAAGGGCACGTTTAAAGCATGCAATGGAGCATGCTACAGAAGCCCATGAATGCAGTTCACTAGCAGTTGAAGCATGACTTCCACCTGGATGATGTGGTACGTGAACAGCAGAGGTATCCTGAATCCCCACCATGAGGAGCAACAACACAGCTGAGCCCTGGCCTGCACCACAGCTCTGGGACCCTTGGCGCAGCAGTGCTGTCCTTGGCCTAAGAGCAGTCCTTGTCCCCGTCTCCCCCTTGGTGCTACGAAGCACCACGGGGCGCGTCTGAGGACTTACAGCCATTAGGATATTTAGCAGCAAGGCTGTTTGGCCAGAAAGACTGATTATCTGGCCCCACGTGCCCCAGTATTTCCAGTTCTGGGGTCGTCACAAACTGAACTAGCTGAAGCGATCTTTACCTACTGCATAGACTTGCCCAGTGTCTCAGTGAGAGCTTACTTAAACAGAAGCCAAGCCTAATATTTTCAAAAGCAGGTCCCTGCCTTCTCACCTTTCTCCTTACACTGGGAAAAGTGAATTGATTATTATATGGGAAAAGAAAGCTCTCGCCCACCTTTTTTCTTATACCACGGGGCTTTGAGCAACCTGATCTATTGAGAGACGTCCCTGCCCATGGCAAGGAGGGTGGACTAGATGATCTTTAAAGGTGTCTTCCAACCCAAACCATTCTATGACTCTGCCGGTATCCAGCCTTCAAGTCAGCTGTGCAAAATCAAACATGAGAAGAATTTATCTAGTTTGCTACTGGTACTGACCTGTTATTCTTTCTGATCTTTTCTTTATTTTCCAGTGACTGCCTTCCCTCATAGCCCTTAACGACATTTAGAACTAGATTTTTAATTAAGGTGCCTAATAAGCAGATAGGCAATTAGGATTTTAACAAAGATCTCATAAGCTACGTATACCAACTCTATTGATGAGGCAGGCATGTAAGTGCTTTTAAAAATCTGTCAGACATCTATCTGCAGCTTAAAGCACCTAATGACCTTAAAACTAATTTAACCTTTAAGTTCTAATATTCTAAAAAGCTTTTTTTTTTTAAGATATATGCTATGCACATATACAGAGGGAATATTGTGGAGCCTCTTTCAAACAAGAACCATAAACATTAAAAAATATATAGCAAACCCAATCCTTTGAGCCTCATAAACTTTCTAAGGAAATTAACTGTCCTGTAATCCTGCTGGTAGAAAATGAGTGCAAGTTGCAAGCAGTATTCCAAAGCATGGTAGCAAGAGTAATTGGCTTCTCCCTCCATCCCAAATTTCTTGACCTTTTGCTCCTCATTAGGGACATAAAACATTGGGAAAACAGTTACATTTGTCATATTTCTTGTAAAATTATGCAAGTAGAAATTGAAATGGTTTGGAGTCAGTAAAGTGAATTTGGAAGGCTCCCTGTAGGAAATGGCTAAGAAAAGAATTCTTTAAATCCCCTTTAAGTAATTCTAGCAATATTTATGCCACATGCACTTGTATGACGTACTTCAAAGTATTAAAATTTTAACAAAGTGAAATTATAAACAAAGTTGTAAAATTTAAAGATGGTAACACATCTGTTACTGTTCTGGTATTTAAACCACAGATCCTGGTGAATATAACAGTAATTACACAACACCTGGCTTTAGAGACTTTCCGATCCCTACTTTTCTCCCTACAATTCATTACTGGCTAGAAAGCTCTCATTAAGAGAGGACTGCAGAATCAAAACATACTGTCCCTACAAATTGTTAGTCATAGGCTTGCTCCTTCTGTTTTTATTAGTATTTTTAATTTAAACTCAGGATCCCATGAAGGAGAATATCATACCAGGCAGGCCCTACTTCTATTGACAAAAGTTTGTAACTTGCTACCAGGTGAGAACAGTTCTATGAACTTCAAGCCCTAGGATTTAAGAGGTAAATAACCTTAGGCAACATCTGACAGCGTATTCCAGGCGTACATATTAATACGTACATTAATATGGGAATTACTGTTGCCTCTGATAGAAGCGTAAGCAAGTAATATTGACAACAATAATTTAATTCAATATGCAACATTAAAATAACTGATGTGTCAGCACAGAAATGCTGCGCTTCCAAAATTACAATATCACGTCTCTTGAAGGTGATTCAGCACGTGAATTTTCATGCTGTAAATCAACTATGAAAGAAACATACTAGTTGACGTAAAGGAGCATGAGAGAACTCCAGTCAAGGGTGTAAGAGTAATTGCCACTTCAATCTACCACTCTTGAGTAATTTTCAATAGTCAGTCAGCTTCTCTGTCGTCAGAAGCTGAAGCAGTGAGGCAAGCAAAAACAATTGAACCTGTAGTTTTTCTTGCATGTGCCTACTAGTTCTACACATACAGTCGTTCTATACCATATATATAGAACTACGCTATATAGAACATGCATAATTATACAGATACTAGCTCTACAAATATAACTTGAATTGCAATGAAGGATAACATACAGATACCTAGCAGGGTATGTGGGAAACAAATAATGTTTTCATGACAAGACAATTACCAGCAATGTCATCTCATGCAAAATATCAAAATATTCAAGAAACCCACAAAAAAGATCCAAGCACAATTCTGACCTGTACAGGATGCAGAGTAGCAGAGTCCTCACACTTCCTTTTCCTTTCATACTGCATATTTCCTATGTCTTGCTCTACTATTTGAGTGTAGAAAATGTCTGCATTCTTGTGTTGTGTTTCCTCATAAACGACCCATTTCTGTCTCCTGCCCACTGCCACACATAAAATGATTCATGCAATCAATTAGCAGCACAAATGTTGTTCTTTAAAAATCTGGCAGATTGGAAATTTCACAAAGAAATTCCATGGCAGATACATTTGCTGATTATGATTTAGGAATGAAACCTGAGAAACAGAAATTACCTGATTTCATTGTAACTTGTTCTCTGATTCACAGATCAAACTACTTATTCATTCACAGCAAACAAAGTAAGTTTAATCTTTATAATGACAATTTGGCTTGTGAAAACTTTCCTCCATTTCTCTGAGAAGCCAGGCAGTTCCAAGTGCGGAACAAGCCAATACAAACTGACAGAAGGACGTATTAAAATTCTTTACAAAAATGATTTTTCAACAAACTTTAATATCCACGTTCTTTACTCATTTTGTTAAAACTACCAGTTTAAATGCACGGAAATCTTTCCAGAACACACATTCTGACATTTTGACATTTATTTATTTATTATAATCAATTTGTTTATTAAACAACTTCTTTATTTTCTGATTATGAAACAAGGAGTTTGCACATCAAAGGTTAATTAAAGAGTTTCAGAAATTTTTTCAACATCCCATGCTGAAATACCTTAATAAAGCTGTCTTGTGCAGACACTTGCAACTACCAATTTACAAATGCATTATACTGCTTACGTAACACAGCCCATATTCTTAAATAGACAGAAAATCTTTTTGCCACAAGGAAGACCCGTCCGTAACAACTGCTCTTGTATGGCAAGGACTCACAGCTTCTGGAGGCTGTGGTTACAGACCTCCAGCGTAGCAACATTCTTCTTGTCCAGCCTTGTAATTTTTTGCCAGGTACTCCGTACATTAAGTTGTTTCCTTTCATTTGCCCCAAGGGTTTCTTCCGCACTAACTAATGGGGAGCTTGATGTGTCGTTACTGTAACATAGCACAATGTGATAAAGCTGTAGGATTCTCTAGTAAAGAAATTACTGCTTCTGTTCTTAATTAATAGATTAGTTCTCATAACATTTAGCCCAACATCAGCAAAGACTTTATATTTAAAATGTTATTTAGAAGAGATATTTTACTAGGTTCAACTAATTTCTATAAAACAAAGGGTAATTTCAAACACAGTTTACCTCCGCACACAAAAAAAATGGAGACAGGGTGAAGCTATGAACTTGCTTCACGCAAAAAACCACAGATACTATATATTTATAAATGTCAAGAACAGGTTTCAGTTTTTTTAATAGCTTAATTAAACTGAAACAGCATACAATATTTGGGTTATATAACCCTTATATTTTACTAAACCCAGGGTTGTTTGAAGATGCAGAGGCTGTGCATTGTTATTCGCTCTAGAAGACGCTGATCAGAAACTTCAGAATGGCTTATGAATCGTTTCCCAGTCATTTACACAGAGCTGAGGCAGTTCAGATAAAAGCTGCTAGACTGTAGACAAATCTCATTCTGTATGCATTCTCGTTGACTCAATTCCCAGATGACATGTTTTTCTCTATAGTTTGCATATTCTTTGTTTAAAGTTTTTAATTACCATATCCAGGTTTTCCTTTCACAGCGATCCCAACAGGGAGAGTCTATCTTAAAAAATGTTTTACTGGCACTCCTTTTCCTCTTCAGCCCTGTACGCTGAGATAACAGTTTCGGTATCTCCTATTAACTCAGGCTATCCACCATATGCCTCGATCTATTTGAATCTCACTTAACATCCTCCAGCAGTTTCCTTATTGACTCTTGTGTATCTCTGCCTATGTCCTTCTGTCCAAATAAAGATTAAGAGTTCCCAAATTATTGTATGTATTACTGTGAATGCTTTTACAGACATAACTGATGGGTTTTAGAACAGTTCTGTGCTAGTTGCCAAATCCTGCAACTGATCTAGAGGCACAATATGAGAAGGACATGGCATCAACACCATGAATGAAGTCTCAGTCCCTCATTTATTTATTGTATTTACACCAACAAGAATCTGGATGTAGAGTACATTCCATAGCACTTACCATACGACAGTTCCTACTTCTTGGCAAAAAGGGGGATTGCACTAAATTAGACTTCCCCCAAAAAATACCTGTTTTACAATATACTTGATTTCTTCTGAAAACTTCAGCCCTTATGCCTGGAAAGAAAAATCAGTCATTTAAGTAGTTGAAAACAGTAATTATCAAGTCTATTAATAACATATTTGGTAATCTACCTCTTCATGCTACACGTTCACAGTGGAGCCCTCCTGTGAACTGTGGTTTGGTGGACTGGAAATCCTGGCTGTATATTTGACTTGTTACAGCTCTCTGGAGAAGTCAGCTGTCTTCTGAATTTCCTTTTACAAAGTATGTCAGGATCTGCGCTGGATAAAAACATTGGTTAATAGATCAGCAATTATACAAAAAAATATGATGGTATAAGGTCTCAATCATTTGTAAAGGGGCTGATCTGGTCCCGGTAAAATCAATAAAGTTTTGTTATTGACTTTGCTTGGAGCAGCATTGATCTCTAAAGGCAACAAATGCATTGAATTAGATTAGTAAATTACTGTTCCCACGACCAAGTTAAAAGACAAATGAGTAGTTAAGTGAGAGTCTGGTTACAATATCACATCACAGGGCTTCCTGGTTATTTTCTCGTAGAATTCACACAGCAGAATTCCAAAGAAAATATTCTCCCGTCAGTACATATAGGAGTTTTATATAAAATATATAAATCCTTTACAAATAGAAACATTGTAAATCTATCTCATACCAAAAGGAACCTAAAATTCAAAGCTAAAGACATCCTATTCTGAAGCCTGCATTAAGATCAACATCTTCTCTTGACTGAGAGTTTCACACAGTTCTAGCTAAATACATAAGAAAATACAGTTTGGCAGGACTGAGTATTTAATTTAAATATGTTTTCAAAAATTCAGACTGTATCTTGATTAATGAAGCTTATCTTGATTAATAGAGCATTGCAGAAAGTCTCTGTGGGAGTACGTTATGTTAAAATGAAGAAGCTTTTAATATAGACTTTTAAAATTTTTCAAACTGGATATTCATACAGGTCTTAAGTCTTGCATGATCCATTTATATGCACAGATTAGAAATGATGGCATTTCCTTTTTGTAGGGGTCTCTTGTGTCTGCTCCCAGTGATTACATGGCAGAGTCAGGCAATTCTCAGAATGAAACACTCTACAGGAAAGATGACCTATAATGCAATAGGTTATGTGCCATAGAAGACAGCATATAAATATTTTAAAATGTAGAATATATGAAAAAGCATCTTTACTTTTATTTGCTGTCACGTGCCAAGGGCAGAAGCACTTCCATTACTGAAAATGCCAATTATGCATTGCTTATATATACGTAGATATATGGACAGATATTACTATATAATAATATAATGAAATGACGTGATTCCTGTGTTTATAAAATTCCTCTTACAGTGAACTCGTTGGCAAGCAAGCATTTGGCCAGTAAGAGCTCCGCAGTGGATAAATTCTTAATGATGGAAAGTAGGCTAACACTTTGAAATTCTGTTTGCATATGACCTTATTTTCTTTCTCCCCTTTCCTTAAACTGATATATTACCATTTTCCTCCAAAATGGCTACATAAACTTGGGTACTACAGAGAAGACGAGCCTGTGCAAAGCACTTAAATTCCTAAACAAACAGCCTAGACTCAATGTAAAAATGACCTTTTCGATTCGAGAACTTTTTTGAAAATTCAACATGACACACATAAAATCTTTATTGTCAGCAGCCAAGCAGTTCAGAGCTAGTTCTGTAATCCCAGTGTGGGACCTAAAGTGCACACAGGAAGCTGGATTCAATTTTTCACTTAATTCCAGAAGTTATCCATTAGCCTTCCTTACCGAGTAAAAGGGGTTACTTTTCCTTGGCAAGCTCCTTGGTATGCGGAGCTAAAATTGGGTCTCAGTCACAAAAGACCTGTCAGTAGACATTAAATTATCTAATTACAACTGAACATGTTATTGAACAAGTCATATTTAAACTATGAATGACATAAGTCAAAATCCATTCTTAAAATAACCCGAAGTGATACACGTACCCCAATATAGCTTCATTGTTTGGCTACTGTCTCATACATGCAGTGTCCGGTATGAGTCATAATTGAGACTTGTAAAAGGATACACACTCGATATTTTACGGCTTAATAGGAGATGTGGATAGAAGCAATACAAGAAAAACAAAACCATCCAATGGGGATTATATTTTTTAAAAGACAACAATTTCAGCCCATGGGGTTTTATTCATCAATAACAATTGCAGCGAGGCCCAACACAAAAAGCAGATCTTTAATATCAATGACATAAAACGCTACCTTGCTAATGAAGACATATTAGTTTATTGATTAGTTGTGCAAGAATGTTTATGTTGGTTTTGCTTCTAGTTGCTCATATATGGATGCGCTTGTCAATTTTATTCCATCTGCGTGCAAAGACTCATAGAAATGGTTGTAAGGGTTTTCTTACAGCCTGTCTCCCTCGCTCACATCCTTCTTACAGCCTGTATTTCCCTCTAGCTAGGTTCTGCTATACTTGGTATGCACTAAGCACAGGCAGAATAAAGTAGGCCAATGTTTAGCCTACAGAAATCCAGGTCACCTTAATCAAGCATGGGTTTAGCAAAGCTAAGTTGGTAACCTCCCCCTTGCCACCTCTACGGCTTCTTTAGCTACGCCTTTTTGAAAAAAAGTAGTTAATAAATAAGTACATCTGAATAATAGCACGGGTCCAAGAGCAGTAAGTCTCAAATAACTGCATATGCCTATGCTTTGTTCTGATGGACAGGTATTTCAAAGGACACCTTCTTATTATTCTAGGAGGGGAAAAACCACACACACNACACACACACACACACACACACACACATATAGTGTGCAGGATACGACCTTCATATAGCTTAATGAGGAACACTGCCCCATCAAGGCCAATAAACGCTGGCCAATATCCACTGCCTCTTTACTCTCTACTGCAAGGGCAAGGGACCTGTGCTGCGATACGTGCGAATGCTTCCACAGCAACAGCTACAGCAGTTGCCAAGCGAATGCAAATCAGTAAAATCATACTGAGGTCCTCAAGATCATTTCGTTAGCACAGCCCTTTGAAGGATACCATCCACAGACATTTGCCTGTACTCTTTATGACAAAACTACCTGCCTATAAAAAGCCTGCAACAAGAGTGCTTACGGTAACTTCACTTCTCAGAGAGCAAGTTGCACAATCTTAGGCTCTTGGAATAGGGAGGAATGAATGACCTTCAAAGAGTATGAATAAAATGAGTTTTAATATACACATCACTTCTAAACCAGCTTTGATTTTTTTCTTTTAGATTGGTTTCTCATATTGATATGGATGCAAAGTCCACAGCCTGACCCAGCTCTAAACCTAAGACATCTCAGAGGTGTGCATATTAAGGGTTTGGTTTTGTCCAAATTCTAGAAGAAAATGTCAAGAGTGTTTTTCTTCGATTAAGAACAGCTGTTTCTACTACTACTGTCAATGACAAACTAAGACTTTTGTACCTTTAGAGATGGAAAAACCCATAAAAAACCCCATCTTTGCTTAAGAGTTTATTCTTAACATTCTTCTTACTGAAATCTGCAGAGGAAATTGAGAGGGAACAGCTTTTAATTACAGTATGTTTTCTTGCATGTTGGCCACTTCTAATGTTACTGCCTGTGGGCTATCCGGGAACTAGCAGGAGAGAATATCCTACATTCCTAATCAAAACCAAAAAAACTAGAACTCAGTGTAAAACTGCATTGTGCAAAACATGCAGTGTACCAAATTTCAGCATATAAGCAGAGTTTCTTCTGTCTTTATTTAAAAACATAAGCACTTCTCTGTAACGATGCACAGAACTGTTCCAGGAAAACACGCCCTGCTCATTGCTCACCGCTTCTGCCTACGTTGGGACTTTGTAACAAACAGGAGCAGATTTCTCCATTTTAGTCATTTTCAGATGACTCCAAAGAACTCTTCTCTCAGTTTGTCACACAGACTGAATATAAGTACGCAGGGGCACAGAGGCACGGAGATTTCTATAGGCCATTTCAGTCATTACAATACTTCAAAAAGCACGACACGCTACCGTTCTGTCACTGCCTTCCCATACTTGCCTAACCTTTATTAAGATCATTTTGAAGCCTATCAAGACCTCCAAAGCACACTTTGCAGTACCGGAGTACTTGTTGCAAAGTGTCAACTCATCTACAAATCTCGTAAGTCAATACTCTTGTCCAATCATAAAAAAAAAAAGAAATGGACTCCGAAAATAAGACAGAACTTGATGAAACCCCCATTAGTACTGTGACAGTTATCCATCAGTAATTGTCATATAGGAAACAGCTATCTAGCCAATTCTGCATTGATTTTATAGCAGTTTCACAGGACTCTGGTTCTCTGGCTTGCTTAGGAGGGCATCACAAGAACAAAAAGAACTCACCAGTTACAAAATACATGACACCTGCTTTTTCTTTCTTAAGCACAAGGCATGATAACTGCAGAAAGGATTTGACAATCTTAAACCCAAGCTGGCCTTGACACAATTCACAAATATTCTGTTTGGTTATTAGCTTTGGTGTCTTTCAAGAAATTGCCACTAAGCTGACCTCTTAAATTCACCTGAATTTTCTCCCGTTTTCCATTTCACAGACAGACATCAAATTTGCCTTTTTTGCTTTTTTTGATTAATTCATCTATACTCCATACTGAGTTTGAACAATAACTGCTAGCAACTACGATGCTATTTCATCTAAGTTTCCGTGTACTCTAGGATCACTTCAAATCTACGTGAATAAATGGCCTTGTATTCTAAGAGGAACTATTTATTTTGGTAGCCTTCAAAACCCCACCATATATCTAGTTATCTTTTACAAATCTGACCAAGGAACTAAATCAGAACTGTTAGGACATGGTGCTTTCCTCCTTGAAATGCAGAGACGCAAGTCAAAGGTGAAGGCATTGTAAAGATTATTGTGGACTGCACTGTGTTTAACTTAGCAAGGGGGCACCACTGTGCGGAAGACCTAATAAGCTGCTGGCACGTTCACCTGCATTGTACTCATGCACTGCATCACAGAAAATGTTTTAATAGAGAAAGGAATAAAACTCGTAGACAATCTTTCTGTTTAAAACAAATTTTAGAGAGAAATAAATACACAAGAGATCATGATTTCTGAAATATTTAAGTGAATACAAGCAGAATAAACTTTTCCATGTATTATACAGCTTCCGTATTAGACTAAATTTGACAAGGATGGAGACTTAATGTGACTGTTCTGTCCAAGCCTGCCTAGAAATGCCTGCTTAAATAAAATTTCTCTGAATCTCACTGATGAAGAAGTAGCTGTCAGCCTTAATTGTCCACTCCAGTTATTAGCCTACTAACACGAAGGCAAAATGTTTGCATTAATATTTATCTCCTTTTTATTACATGTCATGGGAATCCGTAACAACTTATTTCAAACACGTCAATAATATATTAACGTAAATCTGTGAGTCTGCCTCCAGGAAGACAGTACAAGCTCTCAAGAGGTTAGTTACGTTGCAACAGCTAGCTCTAAAGGAGCTACTTTGAATATCCACACCATGTATCAGAGAATGCTACCCTGTCTACACTACTCTAACCTAAAAGTGGAGGAGCCATGACTTTTTTTTCCTGGACAATAAATATCTGGTTAAAATTTTATTTTCATTCCAGAAGAGAGCAATTAAAAAAAAAAACAACCCTTGTAAAAAGAAAATGTATTATGTTTATGTAGTCATATGCTATTACAAATACCATGATATTAAAAAAATAGTAATAGGTAACCAAATAAATCTTCCAAGAATGTCTGAAGTATTTTTCTCAGGCATTGTCTTTGATACAGCTATGGATCCAACACACAATCTTAACAAAAAAGATTTTTCAAAGAAAGATTTGACAGAAAATACCAGTAAGCTCTTTAAAAAAAATAAAAACAAACCAAAACTTGTTCAACAGGATGAATAAAAATTGTAATTTTCTACAGGGCTCCTTCCTAAGAAGGAACCCTATCTCCTCTCACGCAGTCCCTGAGAAATCAGGTTATGCAAAACTCCACAAGGACTGGCTTTCCAAACCTGTGGTCTTTTTCCTTTGAAAACATTTCTTTTTAATATATATACTTACATATCTCATCTTAAAAAGTACATCTCCTAGAGATACAGCCTAGAAGACTCCAGTATAATTGGCAGATATACTATTAGGCCATTACTACGATAGGACTGGATTTATAGGTCTTAAAATTAGGAAAAAAGTTAGTAGGAACGTATCATTCAATGTGCATTGCATTTTGCACATTTTAGGGCCTCATGTTAATGAGTCCTTGTAAACCAGTATAAAACTATTCTCTTAAACCTNTATACTATTAGGCCATTACTATGATAGGACTGGATTTATAGGTCTTAAAATTAGGAAAAAAGTTAGTAGGAACGTATCATTCAATGTGCATTGCATTTTGCACATTTTAGGGCCTCATGTTAATGAGTCCTTGTAAACCAGTATAAAACTATTCTCTTAAACCTTACTTGTGGATACATTCACTATGCCTATAATATGCATATTTATCATTTGTCACTTCTCAGGTATCAGTCATTTTTTAAGCTCTAAAGATTTATCTTTGCAGTAGAAATGATACCTGAATGACAATTAGCAGTGGGAAAATACCTGAAACTCTGATCTCCTCGCTTTTAAAGATGTCAGAAAATTAATTATTTTCACTGATATTAACGGAGCATTAAATCTGTAACTAATTCCATATGCATGAAAGCTGTAAGGACCAGAAGTGTATAAGGATGTTGCAGAATAAATCAAAACCATAGCAAATTCTGCAAGGTTGTAGAAGTGAGCCACTCTAGGTAATCAGGATATGAAAATAAAATCAATTTATGGGAGGACAAACCATGTTTACCCTCTAAGTACTAATTACTTCTAGTACAGTGGCACCTGGATGACTCAACCCCTTTGTTCACGGAACTATACACACACATATATAAAGAAGGTTCTAGACCCAAAGGATAAATACATTACCTGCATCCTTTTCGCTTGGCTTTTAAATACTCAAAAGACTGTTTAAAGACCCAACATTCCCTTTACTGGGTACATGTTCACAGAGAAGAGTGATATTTATATATACTTCTAATTAAACGCCTATACAAGTGGGCTCAAAATCTAGGGTTATTTCAGCTGCATCAGGTTGTACCTGTATAATCTTCTCCATAATGCAAGTGAGAAAATGACAGATAAATAATTGCTGCAATAAGACTACAGCTGTTAGTACAGTTTATAACTTTTATTTATGTTTAGATTTTCAGAGAGACTATCATGATAGAAGAAACGAAGCAAATGTTCCAATGATTAATTTATCTCCCTGTTAAATCTTTTTTCTATGATCAGCAGAATTAGGCTTGATACCCACTGGCCCCCATGTGACCTTCACTTGCAAAATCTGTAAGTCATAAATTAAATTTCTTTCGTCTAGCTATTGTCTACAGACCAACTTGCTCACCTGCCCAATATTCAGCATCCGGTATGATGAGATCTTTGCAAAGCTCATATCCCACAAGGAATATGCAACTGGGAAGCTTGAAACAATCTTTAGTCTAGTCTAGCATACCATATAGCACCGATCAAGGCAACGACCACAAAAGCTGCCCCTTCATCTTGTCCATTTCTCTGCCTGTGACTTCTTATACAGTTCCTAAGGACACTTCTACTACAGTGATGTGTGTCGGTGCTTCTGCCTAACATGCCATAACTAGCTGTCCCTTTCATTTGCTCATCTTTCCTCATTTTTCTTACCCTGAACAGTGCACAAGACAGGATAATTGCGCTCTCTGGAACAGATCTTTGACAGATCTATGCTAGTGGAGTCCTACTAAAAATCAATGGAGATAGGCTGGTATACATAGCAGCTGAGATCTTCTGTCTTTAACCAGTAATGTGGGAAGAAAATACAGATTTTAAGTTCCATAACAAAGCTCTAGTATCCTGGTACTGCGAGGTCAACGGAGCAGACGTGTCTTTTTAGAAGTCCGATGAATTCCTTGAGCTGTCTTCTGGCACGCTTCAGCCCTGTGAAACAAATAACTGAGGAAGGCTCATAAAAACGAGTAAACAAACATAAAAGGCTGGCCCTGAGCGCTATTGCATTTCAGAGCTGGCTCACTGCTCTTGTTAAAGGGATGCTACAGGCATATACAAAGAATAACATGAATAATGCTGGAGCCATCTACCTACAGCACAGAAACGTGATCTTTTCTGTTCAAACATAGTTGAATTTTGTTAGAAATGGAAGAAAGATTACTCTTTCCTTAAAAGTGCATCGTCTCATGCTCACTGCCTTTTGTTGATGCAGGACTGGGAGGCAAAAAAAAGCCTAAAAACCTATTCAGCCCTTGTTGGCTTATTAACTTTAACGTATTATTTTTGATGAAGATGAAAAACTCAGACTTGTAAAAACTGACGCTAAAAAAGAAAAAAGAGGCTTTAACTAACAAAGGGGAAATGAAAGTATGGGAGGCAGCTCAATGCCTCAACATCGGTTAACAATAAAAAAGTCTGAAGTCTTTAACTCATTAATTTGAAAGGGTTTGGCTCTGGGTCTTTATTTTGGCTTTTCATTTTTGTTTGTTTGTTTTTCCCCTCCCAAAGGAAATCTGGACTGTAGATGATTACTTTGAAAACAAAGCAGTACACAACCCTGGCAGAGGGATTCTCTTCAAAAGAGATAATTCAAGGAATAAAACATGCTTTAAATTAACAATTAGTTGCAACAGTGACAGGCCTCAGGGTTTGGTGACACAGTCTCACATTAATTACTTGCTGAAGGAATGGGATTGTGTGCAATATAACGTGAGGATAAATATTAGGATAAGTCGTTTCAAGAGGTTAGGCTAAAAGAAAGCCCCTTTTTGACATCAACGTTGAGAAACCTGGGGAGGCTAAACACAAAGTTGAAACTAATACACCTACACACCGAATATCCTTTTCTAATTAGCATGAACCTCCGGCTATGGATCCGCTCACAGTAGTGCATTAGAGATAAGACAGCTGTTAATGTCCAAAACTAAAGAGGAGGTTTTTTGATCTATTAAGAAGCATTTGTACCTTTGAAGAAGCAACATTAATTGATTACTAATTTAGAATACGATGAGTTGTGCTAAGTTTTCCTAGAACTACAAACCAATTTCAAGTTACTCTCCATTGGGATTGGACCTGAACTAGTGAACCACTGCTGATCAAAGAGGATCTTTACGGACCACGAACATTCTGTTCAACCTTTTGTGGAAGCCTGATCATTTAGAAAACGCTCAATAAGATATGCTGTGAGCTAGAACCATGTTACTTGGGAGAGCTCTCATGGGACACCTCAAACAATCCTGCTGAAGCGTTCTGCTAACCAGTTGCGCATTAGGTGCACGCCTATAGTGAATTTGATTCATTAGAAGAAGCAGCAGGATTTCAAATTCGCTCTATGATCCAGGTGGAGAAAGGAAACCATTTTCCCTTTTGCTACTGTATCAGCCTCTGACAACCCATGGCCTAATTATGTTATCACCTTCAGTAACATGCCTAGTTAGTCAAAACTGTCTTACATTATAGTCTAGCCTTAATAAACACATAACCGTTTTACAAGGGGGGAAAATAGGTTTTTCTGAGATGAGGAGCTCTGCTTTTACAGCAGAGTGGTAATCTAGTCTGAACATGCTTGCCAGAGGCTTGCACTTACTGCACCTCCTGGAAATTCCTCAGCTAGGGAAAAGCTCTTTCAGTATTTAAAGTACAGCCTCCTATTAACATTTGCATTTTGAAATATCGTGTGTTATCTTAGTTTTCTAGTTGAATTTGTTTTGGACAGCAGCTAAAACAATGCATTCTCCTGTGGATTAAGAAAAAATAACCGGAGAGTGGGCTGGAAGGAGAAAGGACCTATGCTGCTGTCTGTGGCTTGAAAAAAATATAAAAATCACAGCTCAAGAAAAATCACAGTTGTTCCACCCCATGTTTCAGCTGTTACTTTTGCTGAGGCCATCACTCCGTTTCCGGGTTTTTTTCTTTTCTGCTGTCTCAGAGTGAACTTGCCCTAACTCGTACAAAGCTCTATGCAATTCCAAATCTTGCCCCTGCTTTTTGTGAGACCAGGCGTAGAGTGGAGGGTGTTAAGCCAAGTTTGCTAGAGAATGGAAACACAAAACATTTCAAACTCTTACCTCAGCAGTAAAAACCCATCATAGAAGATTTCACATACGGGAGAGAGAAGTGGCAGGCACCTACCAGTTAAAAAGCGTCCTCTTTAAGGCAGCAGATGTTTTGCTTTGCAAAATCTAAGTGGCCTCTCCCAGAAAATTGTGATGCAGAGATGTCCCACGCAACTCTCTATGACAGAGAACAGATGAAGTGACTGTCGTGAGAAGGCTCTGAGATCAAGAGCAGGATACCAACCAGGCATCATAAAGCCTCATAGAGAGGAGGATAAAAAAGACAGTGCTATCAAGATCAGTTGCGGTTGACAGTTATTACATACATGTAAGACATAAGCTTAGCTTCCAAGACACAATTAGATCCAGCGTTCTCAGGCAGACATTAGGTGAGATAAATCCTCCACACTGTGCATAACTCCCTGTGAAAAGTGTTACCTGGGGCCACCCTGGGATTGCCAAAGACAACTGAGAAAATAAACAAATAAACAAGTAAGTCCCAGCAAATTGAAAGTCCATCTCCCACTGGATTTTTTCTTCTGTCAAAATAAGAAGGCGTTCAGGAACGCAGACAAAAATAAACCTTCCTTGACTGTGGAGGTGAAGTGCACTGACTTCTATGGATTTTTAGAATGAGCTAATAAGTTCAAGGAGAAATTAATATAGCATTCCAAACACTCCAGGTGACCTGTGCCAAATGTAGCAGCTGGCATTAATAAAGTAAATTACATGATTATATTAAAGACGAATGGCACAGCTTTACAAAAATAAATATCTAACACTTCAGAATTCAAATCAGCTATATAGCAGGAGCAAACCTAACCGATACGAATGAACGTAGCATTAAACTGTAGAAATGAAAATCAGAGCCTCCGTTTACCTTCCCATCATGACCAGAATTCAGACTTTGTGAATGTCTAAGAAAGCTGATGGCCTTTCTCAGGGCATTCAAAGAGAAGCCCCTACCACTGCAGTGTTTTAAGCACCTATTGACATCTTGTCACCTGGGAAAAGAGTATATTGAGATCAGGACAAAGGCATAGTTTGATCTTGCTGGAAACCAGAATTCTGTCTATAAAAAGATGTTGATGCTTTTGCTCTGTGGTAGAATGAAAACAAAACCTTTCGGGTTGGGGGTTGGGGAGTGGAAAGGTGAACAGACGCTCTCAGAATTGGCAGTAGCCCAATGCTTATAGCATATGCCACGGATAGGTTTTTTTTTTTCCTGAAGTAAACATCTGAAGCTGAATCTCCATGTCCCTGTGAGAATGATTTAAACTGTGCCACTGGCTATTCTGAACACTCATCTCTCTCCTGCTCCAGAAGACAGCTAACCTTGGCCCAAAAGGCCAATATTTTTCTACAAAATATTCAAATGTTGATGTGGAGGGGGGCAAAAGCTTCCTGGATTTTTTTTCAGTGAGTTCTAGTTATGGTTCTGCAGCCTTTCTGTAATGAAATATTTGTGTTGGCAGTAATAGGATTACCTTCATCATTAAAGGTTGCAGGAGCTCTCCCTTGGCAGGTGCAGTACATGAAGAAAATGATTTTCAGAGTATTTGGTTTATAACAGAAGGGCTTAATTATAGTTCCAATGAGGCTGAGCTGCACAGATCACAGTGATGAACATCAGCTCCAAAAAGCCAGAATGCAGTACATCTGAGAGGTGCTGAAAGCAGCACTGTGGGCCACACGACAATAACACACATAAGCAGCTTTCTCAGGTTCTGAAAAGGAGAGAGGAAACAGCATTTCATTATTTTCTTCCCTTGTCTAAACATGATCAGAAAGAAAAAGCATTCTAATGTGCTTGCAATGCATCACACAGTGCAGTCAAACCAACACAGTTTCACATCGTCTACTGAGTGCTATCACAGCACTAAGCCTAAACGTACGACAAACCTTAGNTTATTTTCTTTCCTTGTCTAAACATGATCAGAAAGAAAAAGCATTCTAATGTGCTTGCAATGCATCACACAGTGCAGTCAAACCAACACAGTTTCACATCGTCTACTGAGTGCTATCACAGCACTAAGCCTAAACGTACGACAAACCTTAGGACACTAAAGAATCAAAACCAAAACCAGGAAATCTTGCTCGTTATTATGGATGAGGCTGCGGGAGAGAGAAGAGACATTAATTGCTAGCCAACAGAAGACATTACTTTTAACTTGTTCTAAATCCAACAGAGTGCTGAACTTGGGATGAATTACCCTTCCACCCTCTCAGTCTGAAGTGCAATTTTTTTTAAGTGTACAGAATACGCCACTTAACTAAGACAGTCTATTTAATACTCNTGGGAGAGAGAAAAGACATTAATTGCTAGCCAACAGAAGACATTATTTTTAACTTGTTCTAAATCCAACAGAGTGCTGAACTTGGGATGAATTACCCTTCCACCCTCTCAGTCTGAAGGGCAATTTTTTTTAAGTGTACAGAATACGCCACTTAACTAAGACAGTCTATTTAATACTCTGCTCCTAAGAAGTCTTCCTCTTACTATAAGTCCTATTAAAATCAGTAGTTATTCAATCACGTGAATATGACGATCCAAAGAGCGACGCACGGCTGCTCTAAGATCTTAAAGGAAAGAGTCTGCCTAAAGCTAGTGACTATCAGAGATTGATCTTTATTTAAGACCACAGTTGTACTTAGGCATTTGGCCAATGGCCAAAGTAATAAATATAGTCTTGAACATATATATACACACACACGTATATTTTTCAGGGTTATTTACTCAGGTATTTGAAACAATGCCAGTATCAACATGGAGAAGTGACTAAGGACATGATCCTGCACAGATCTGAAGACAGTTATAAACTCTGCTGAGTCCATCTGAAAAGAAAAAATGGAGATTAACTGTACTGAATACAAGCCTGGATTTGTACTTGCAAAACTAGGTCAGGCTGCCACACAAATCAATCAGGACAGGAGTAAGCCTTGCGCAGAACTCTTGGGTNCGGGAGAGAGAAGAGACATTAATTGCTAGCCAACAGAAGACATTACTTTTAACTTGTTCTAAATCCAACAGAGTGCTGAACTTGGGATGAATTACCCTTCCACCCTCTCAGTCTGAAGGGCAATTTTTTTTAAGTGTACAGAATACGCCACTTAACTAAGACAGTCTATTTAATACTCTGCTCCTAAGAAGTCTTCCTCTTACTATAAGTCCTATTAAAATCAGTAGTTATTCAATCACGTGAATATGACGATCCAAAGAGCGACGCACGGCTGCTCTAAGATCTTAAAGGAAAGAGTCTGCCTAAAGCTAGTGACTATCAGAGATTGATCTTTATTTAAGACCACAGTTGTACTTAGGCATTTGGCCAATGGCCAAAGTAATAAATATAGTCTTGAACATATATATACACACACACGTATATTTTTCAGGGTTATTTACTCAGGTATTTGAAACAATGCCAGTATCAACATGGAGAAGTGACTAAGGACATGATCCTGCACAGATCTGAAGACAGTTATAAACTCTGCTGAGTCCATCTGAAAAGAAAAAATGGAGATTAACTGTACTGAATACAAGCCTGGATTTGTACTTGCAAAACTAGGTCAGGCTGCCACACAAATCAATCAGGACAGGAGTAAGCCTTGCGCAGAACTCTTGGGTAGAATTCTCTACTATTTCAAGTATTTTTTGTCTGCAGAGAGCTTACCCTCACAGGCAAATTCTGAAGCACCCCAGCAGCCTGGCGAGGTAGCGATAAGAAATACAGCGGGAAGACTCCTTTCCTCACCCAGCCCACAAGACATCTGCAGAGCTGATGCACTGCAACCCCTTGGAGTCTAGAATATCCCTCGCTGCTTACTCTAAACATCTAACACATAATGATGGGTCCGGGCCTTACACTCCCCTTCTGTTCCCCATCAAGGCAGTTTGTACCAGTGAACGTCTTTCACAGGGAATTTGCCTGTAGCAGAATCCATGCAACGGAACACCACGTGATGCACATTGCCTTTTTTCTCACAGATCCTGCCTTTGTGTACGCACTGGAAGACGTGCCATTTAGCTATTCCTGTAGGCACACTTAAGCGCAAGAACAGTATTTCCTGTCCCTGCCAGTGAAGCACACATGTAAAGTGGTCAACACAGCACACAACAATTCCATATGAATTAAAGGAGACACTTTATATAAGCTACAAACTATTAATAATGGTAAGTACTTAAAGTGGCCCTGTGGCCCAAGCTACTTCACAGATCATTTTGTATGAGGTGAGTTGAAAGCCAGCCTATGCTTTAAATGACTTGATATTGGGATTAGAATCACTGCTCACCAAAAATAAGGCAGCAGTGTCTGTCCAGCTCAAAGCGATGACCACATGGTTGCTCTGGACCATACCTTTCTAATCTCACCATCTTGTTGAGAGGAGGATTGAGCAAGATTACGCTCCGTTTCCAGTTTTTGCAGTGATTCTTGCATTTCAGGGGAGGAAATACACGGCTGGGTAGTACATAATGATTTTCCCATCCCAACTCATCCCATGCCATCCCCAATAGCAGTTTCTTTTCAGTTACAACACTGATGCTTTTAAAAAGCACAAATAGTCTGACCCAAAAGTCCTTGGAATCAGAACTCTAATTCAGTTTTAGTAGATCAGGTGATCAAAGGAAATTATTCAGCACAAACAACATTGCATTAAAAGCAAAACAAGTTTCCTGAAAATGACTTCCATTTTTCACTTTATTCCATACCCCATCTGCTTCTGATGACTTAATTTCTGCCTCTCGAGATCTGGAGAGACGGGTATTCATTAAAAGAATCTATACTAGTTCAAGATTCTAAGACCTAATGCTATGGTATAAAAATATGGACAAATTGAATTCACATTGGTAATGGCAATTACACAATTGAATTGTTATATATTTATAGAAGCAGGCTCCAGTGAGTCCCAGCTGAAGCAATAATGACAGCAGCCAAGATGGCCTTTACAAGTAACTGCGAGCTGCCTTTTCCTTGTCAGTTCCAAGTCTGCCAGCACTGTCTTGGGGGTACGGCAGCCACCTGTTTCCAAAGGACGCTGAGGAGTAGCGCGCAATTCTAGAGAAACGAGAAACATTTATGCAGCCACATTTTTAGTTTTACTGTTTGCGGTACAGATTACTACCCAAACTAAAATGGCGTAAGAAAAACTGTAATTGATCACGCTTACAAGAGAATCACTTCTATTTGAGAAGTTTGGTCACTAGACACATGCATGCTGCGTGCCACAGAAACCCCAGGTCTCCTGCAGGAACTGTCCATTGTACGTCAGTGCCCTTTCACAGCGGCCATGCTGGCTGCTTTTATAAAAGGGAAAAAGGTCATTCAACTATTCTCCGAAGTATCCTTTTCCATAGGAATGAATCTGAACCAGGCACAAGATGGGATGATACAATCAACGTATGGAGGGTATGCCTTGGATATCAAGAGCATCACTGATTCTTGGATACTGCAAAATTTTAACAGCTGTTCCATCCCTGAAGAGGAAGCTGGCATTTTATGCTTAGAGACTTTGCATCTCATTACTGAGAATATGCACGCTTTATAGTCTCCCACTGAGACTTTCCAAGATACTCTCTGTTTACTGTCTTCCTTAACCTACAATACTGAAAACACACGAATGTCCCATTTTCTCATGTTTCTTCATTGCCGCCTCACTTCATTTAACCCCACTAATGCCATAGCACATACAGAATGGCTGATTTCTAGTAGTGTTGCTGTTACAGCACTTACTGCGCAGAAATATTAGAAGCTATGTCTAAACCAGAAGACTGGATGTACTGCATAACTAACCCGCTTAGAAAGGAAATCCAAATCATACCGGAGCCTTAACAAGCTCTCACTGGTTTGCCAGTTTGGATAACCATGAGACCAGGAACCTGAAATAACACACAGCTGTTCAGTTTGGGTTTTTGTATTAGCTTTCAAATAAGACAGAACAAAAAGACAGAAAACTTGCATTTAACGCATTATAGCGCTTAGCACAATACAGTAGCTGTATTAAACATCCCAGAACCCCCACTCCAGAGCCTTGTCTCTAAGAAAGCAGCAAAAAGAAAGGAAAAAGTGCCCTTTCGCCTTTGAAGCACGTTCTCTTCCTTACACAATAACTATGACTGATTCATACGTCGCTCTTCTGTGTATCTTGCCAGTCCAGGGCGTGGTCTAAACTTTGTTGCACTTCTAATAACATACTCGATGTTAGCACCCAGGTGTAAGCAGCAGTAAGTAGAAGCCAACATAGTAATTCTGCTCCTGCATGCATTTCCTGAGATTAGCACTGTACTGTTCCTAGAAGAAACAGCCAAATTCAATACTACTATGTCTGACTATTTTTATGAATTCTGGTCTTTCTAATCTTCAATGCTCTTGACTTCCATCTAATAAATCATTTTAGACAGGCTTAGCCTTCATGCTCACATAAACTTTAATGGAGTGACACGTAGAGCAGGCAAAATTTCAGGTTCAGCATGAGTCTTTTACTGAACTATTGCTGGCTTTCAAATGAAAATGTCTTTACCATACCTAAACTTTGCATCTTTTTTACGCTACAGTTCCAAAGCTTGCTCTTGCTCCCAAAGGAACTAATGTGCCTTACTCCTTATCCTGTAAGATCAGCAGTTCCACAAGACCTCAAACTGTGCTGATTCTAAAAGAAACGTGACAATATCTGCCTGTCTGTTCGAAGGAAACATCAGAGTGTTTAAATCAGATTAACGGATTCATATTTCCCCTTAGATTCTGAATGTCCAGACAATTCTTTCCTAGTTGAGACACGTGCAGCTTCTTCACATTTCAGTCTGAACATAGCACCTTTTCCAAACATCTCAACAGGGTTCTGCCTGTGTCTCTCTTGCAAACAAAATGCTAAAGGTTAGTCTGGATTTCCAGTGTCTCTTCATCATGCAGACTGAATCTTCCAGGAATGGGTGTGGGGTGGGTTCCCCCTCCATCCTTTTTTTAAGGTGGTAGGTTAACATGCATCTAACCGGGAAACAAAATAATTTCTTGGTCCTGATCCTGTAAATACCATATGATTGCTGGAGACTTGGTCATTCTACGGAATTTAACTGACTCTGGGACAATCAGCATCTTCCCAGACCGCACTTTAAGGCATTTCAAATAGTTGTTTAAACTTGAACATGATTTTCAGTTGTCTGAAAGAGACAATAAGTTACATATTTTACAAATATGAGAAAAAACAACCTTATTCTTACTTGCTTTTGAAAGAGGCATTAAAATGGACTAAGATCAATACATTTTGGAATAATTTACCCCGGCCATTGAGACAGAATCTCTATAAGGAAGAAAACACAAATAAGTGAACTTGAAGGACATAAAATTGTCTTGAAGTATAAATAACAAATTACATTTATGTTCATCTCAGTCTCTATAGGAATGCATGCTCCTTAAAGCCATAATCAAAAGGCAAACAAACAAAAAGATCATTCTTTTAACCAAGAAATTTGAGGATATGCTTTCCTTCTAATCCTAGTTTAAGTAATGCAAATTCAGTCCTATTTCTTCTCCAGCCCTAACAAAATGTAATCACATGAAGAATTATGTGTAGGTAGAAAGGTGGGTTGGAAGAAAAAAGTTAAACTTTCGCCTTTAGTCAGAAATAGAGTATTTTAAAAGGACTGTCTATTTCCCGTGTTCTCTCCATACAAAGACAACAGTGCACAGCGAAGCGGGACAGAGCTCAGAGAATTACTGTATTGAGCAATCACATGCAGGGGACTTTATTTATTTAAAAGTTTGTTGGATTTTTTTTTCATTAAATCATCATTTTAATAGGTTTGAGCATTTATGTAGCATTCAGTTCTATGTTACTTCAATTCAACTTTCAAACTCTGAGGAGAAATTAATTTATACCAGAAAATATATTACAGTATGTTAACCAAAAGCAAGCGGGAAGTAGTTATTATGATCTTCATTAAGAAGTAAATATTAACAGGGGAGAAAGGTGCTGGACAGAGAGCCATGAAAGACATAGCCTCTTATTTCTCTTCTACCACAACCAATACAAACAGCATGGGTATTAATCACCGTGCTTAAGCCCCAAAGTAAATTTTATTCTGGGCAGTAGTTTAACTCTGGATCATGTTCATATTCATTCAGTCATTCTGATACAAAGGAAAACAATGTCAGTCAGAGGAGAAAGTTAAGTTGCCATCCCAGGAATTTCACAAAACCTTCATCCACAACAGACTTGCTGTAGGACTACGGAAAAGCATTTTAAGCCAACACTTCAAAGGTACTAGCTTAAATCAGTCCTAATTAGTCACCTATCACGTTTTGAAGATACAAGCCTTCACTCCTTTGCTTCATTTTCTCATCTGTAAAATGAGGACAGAAATACTCACCTAAACATTAGAGTCTAACTGCACTAGAACTGCAGGGAGCTCTGATAATGTGAGAACACGAGCACATAAGAATGTAAGATTATTCATAGCTTTGACTGTAGTCCCTATCTCAGGAAAATTAGCTGGGATCATACTCCAGAAATGAACATTGATGAGACAGCTAGCTATTGCCCGACATCATACGAAGGCATAAGTTTCACCACATAGCCTATGACACTGGGTAATGATTTAGCTATCATACAAACTCCAGGCACTAACCTGAGCTTCTCTTTAGCAACTGGAATTTGAAGTTACCTGAGATTAGGAAAGACTGGGAGTCTTCGAGAGTGTGAAAAGTCACAGGCTGAGAATATCCTGCATTTACCATTGTGTGGGTGCACGTGCAAAAGCCCATCAAATTGCAACAAGAGATAAACACCTCAAAGCCTGTGTGAGCTGTCTAAAGTGTATTCATTAGTCACAAGCATCGGATAACATATAACAAGACCAGCTTGCCTAGACACAAAAGTTGATATAACTATGTAAAGGAACCACAGGTGACTTAATATTACTTGCTCTACACATAGGCTAGGTCAAACTATGCAAAGATTACAATATATAGGGTAAAATAATGGTATATAAACCAAGAGTAAATTCTTGAGAGAAAACTTAACCTTGGGAAGTTTTCCTCTTCTCTTTCCTCTCTTCTTCTGTAGGAGACAAAAGAAAGAATGTGAATCAGGGGGTTAGAGGGAAGAGAGGAGAAAGCACCGTTTATTTGCATAAAACATTACAGCTCAGTATAATTAAGTATTTCAAATCTCTACCCTAAACCCCAAGGAAAGAAAAATTGCTGCATCCTGTAGTGATTGTCTCTTATTAAATTCTGCCTGTATTTTATTCTGTCTTAGTACAGTTTTGTATGGATTTTCTTTTTTTTTAAATTCTCATCTGGTTTTGAGTCGAAGTGTAAAACACAGAATTCTTTAGAAAGTAGATCTGACCAGCCAAAGGTTTTACACTAGCAAGAACACTGATATTTCAAAAGTATTTTCATCCTATTTTGGAACAAAACTGAAATGATTCAAAGATATTCCCAGGAACGCCTTCCTGAATTGCAAGTGACTCACGAGAGCAAGGAATGAGTCTTTGTTTGAATACCCACATGCCTAAGAAGCTCCATAACTAACTGGTTATAGAATTAGCCTCTCTGTGTCCCCTGCACATTTAAATTATTTATATTAACTCAAAAAGCTCCACAAGAAACAGTTTTCCTCCCTCATACTGTGTTGGTCAAGGGACTTATCTGACCTGTGAAAGGTCAAAGGCCAAATTTTCCACACAGAAAAGGATGATTTGGAAGAAGGTATTTTACAACATCATGTGGAAGAATGTCTTTACTTACCAGATATTCTGGAGCAGTCTTACTGATTGTTTTCTCCACATTTGGAGCTTGAAACCTTCTGAACATTTCACCCAGCCAAGCATGCTCCCATGAAGACTTGCAGGTTTCAACTCTGCAGATTTTTTGTTGTTGTTGCTGGGGGGGCGGTGTTGGGGGGTTTGTTGGTTTGTTTACAGAAAAACTTACGAAAGAGAAATCAGATTAAACTCACTAATGTTCTTAAAACCTATTTGTAATACGACTAGTTCCTGTAATCCCTTTTCTTAACTTTTCTAGGCGTTAGTACCACCAGTATCATCTGTACAACGTTTAGGGAGGAACTCGTACACATGTGAATGAGTATTCAGGCATGAACTAGTCTATATATTTGCTCCAGAAAGCAAGCCTGGAAGCATTTCATTCCAATACCACACATGCAGTTATCTGGTGGGAATATGATATGACAAAATTGGTAGACAGCCAACAAATCTTAGTTTCTCTGAGTCAAAAAGAAAAAGTTATTAAAATCCGAGGTCCACACTGTACAGGGTTGAACATTCTGCTTTTCTTCCCCCAAGTAGCTCACATCCTGCACTGTCTCCTCACTTCCCCATAGTTTAAGTAATTTTAAGTCCTCAGTTCTGATCTCCTAATCCTATCAGAAACTCCATTGTTTTGCCCTGGCAGCTGACCATATCCCTCAAATTTAGAGTACCAACTTTCTCAAGTCAATAGCAGCTAAAAAAATCTGAAGGCACACGGCGAACAACATTGACAATTTCAGAAGATAAGCAAATGGAGAACTTACTCTTTTCCACCTTTATCTTTGCACTATGCTGCGGAAGTTCCAGAAAACTCAGAATGTAAAAGTGAGAGACATTGTACAACAAAATCTTGTATTATTACGAACACTGGATCTATCTCATGCCAGTGGAGGTTTTCTACTGAAGAAGCACCTGTTTACTAAAGAGAGGTTTGTAAAGACAACTTCATCTTAAAAGAGCCAAGAACTTACATACTCAAGCTCTGTCCTTTGCTCATCCAAAGACCATAGAGATATAAGCAAGTTTCAGTTAATTGACTTCAGAGGGCTTTGGATCAGAAGATCCTGGCAAGTCTGACTCGACAGCAGCTATGGAAAGGGAACTGAAAAAGTCTCTTATTCCACTATATGTATTTATTTTTTTAAAAAGTCAGAATGGCAGAAAAAGGAGTGAAAGCTATTCCTGAGGTACACATGCACTCTTTAAATATCTGATGGCCTAAAAAAATCGTGAGGGATGAATAATGTATACTTTCAGAAAACAGTTTACAGGGAAAACCACAATGCAGCTTAGCTTTAATTTTATCTCCCTGTTGACTGCAGAGCACATGCATCCTCAGAAAAATTTATCTTCTTTTACCCATTTTTTGAAGCAAATAAAAACAAATGGGATTGCTATCTCCAATATCCGCTCCAACGGGATATAAAAGGAGGCAAAAAACACACTCGCATGCAGTATCTGAATTTTGTATGGCCGAATCCCACCACATATGCCAGGCTCCGCAAGCACTTTCTGTCTGAAACTCTGCACACAGAGCTACGTTCTCAAACACCAACATTGCACCCTTTTCTAACAGTATAAAAGCTGCGCTAATGATCAGCACTAAGCAGAAGTCTGTGACAATCGTCCTCGCTACTTTGCTTTTGGAGACCTTTTCTTTGCCTGCAAGAAGCCAAGTGCCTTCTTGCAGTGGGGGGGCCACAGCTCTGCTGCTCAGCTGCGGCAGGCAAGGAGGCAAGGATCTCCCCTGGCCTTTTTTCACTTCATGGGAAGACAGAAGTATTATATGAACATCAGGTAGCAGGTCTGCAGCGTTTTCGTCCTGACCATGACAGCAACAGGCCCTTTAGTTGTAGGGACCTAGAAATCCAAAGCCAGCTAGGGAACCTGCATTCCCTTTTTGATCTCTTCAGCTTTCTTTAAAAATAGTATTTCCCTAAGAAAAGTCCACAATCATCTGAAACATTGCCACTTTACTGGTACCCACTGACAAGCATTTTTGACATTCAGCCTCTCCACTTTCTCTGAGACAGCAGAGACAAAATTATCCGTATTACACGAGAACCAAGATGCGAGATCAGGTCTGAATATCTTTGCTTTTCTGAGTTTATTATCAGGCCCTTAACATTACTAGCGTGTACTTACTGTGGTCTGGTAAACAGAACAGAGAACATGGCACATGGTAGTGATTTAAACTGTGTCATTAGCACACGGCAGGGGGGAGGGCTTCACTTGTATAATTCACACATACCATACAAATTCTTTAAACAAATAAAGAGCTGTGGAGGGAGGAAGGGAAAGAAGGAAGGGGAAGAGACCTATACAAACCCCAAATTTTCCATGCTTTCCTACTCTTGTTTGGAGGGCTAGCTTTTTTTCCCCCCACAATACGATGGAGTCTCTCCTCTTACCCAGCTCACCAGAAACTCCTCTCGCACTGCACACACTGAGGTGGCACGCTGCCTACGTCTCAGGCAGATCTTGGCAATGCACAAGCAGCTCTAGAACACGTACTGTGGGCAGAGAACATTATCTCATGTGTTTAAATAGATGCCGTCACCATTTCACATGCAGTACATTAACCCTTTGTGCCTATGAATTCTTGGCAGAAGCAAGTACTGTAATGAGCAAAGTCCCAAGCAGAGGCAGGGAGTACAGGCATCACATTAAGGTGGAGAACATGAAGCCTTGCCTTTGCAAAAATTTAATGATGCATTTTTGTGTATGTTAGAGTTCTAGAATTAAATGCAACTCAAAAGAAGTATTTGTCAAAGCTCAACATGGCATACCAAGCCATTGTTAGTAAATCTGTGTTCTCACCTCTCTGCTGGTACACAGCATAGGGCAGGCCATCGTGCTCTGATGCAAACAGCACTCATCTTATCCGTTACGTTACTTTCAAGGACACAAGTAAAACCAGAGCGGAGGGAGAGCGCTGCAAGACGGTGACATACGTGAAAGGTGATTTTATATTGTTTAATAAGACATGACACAGATCTAATTCGTCAGTTCTAACATGGTGCTGGTCTACAAAACACATTTCATATGGGCTGAAATTAGTAATACTTCGCATATATTATTTAATCACGGCTTTCAACAATCTTATAGATAGGTAAATAAAATTATTTCTCTTTTACTTTTAGGAAACCTGAGCCAAAGTAATTCAAGATCAAATTTACTCATCAGAAGACACAAATATTTCCTTAGTGAGTTCCCCAACAGCTCCGAGGTATCCAAGACCCATTGATTTCAGTGGTTCTTTTAAAATAACAAACTTCTTATCTTGAGCTATTAAACAGCTCTAAAAATTAGAGGAGATGGCTTCATTTAAATCTGTGTAAGAAACAGAATTAAAACCTAGGAACTGAGAAGGCCAGGTATGCCCAGAGATCCACAGGGCAAAGCTCATCTGAAATAGTTCGGGCCTTTCACTCACAACCGTCCTACTTCAAAACCTTCGCTGAGCAGGCAGCAACAGGCCCTGAATAACAGAAGATGACAGACCCACAAAGATGTGGGGCAGACTCAATCAAATATCTAGATATTTATATGGCACCCAGATCAGCAGAATGTCAGGGAATTGAACATGCTCATGAAGGAGGAAGAATTATTGCTCAGGCAGGGAAATGAAACAAAGAGAACGAGTGACTTTCTTACAATCTTGCAGAAAGTACACTCGATTTAAGTAGACTGCTGCATCACCTACAGTTTCCAGGTTAGTTTTACACAAAGATTAGCAGTTTGGAAGCTCCCACAAGTCTTTTAAGCAGCAGTGTATACCCTGTTCTCCAGGATTCGATCCCAACTTTTAAGCATAAAGGAGCTGACAGAACTTTCCAAAGACACAGGCAGTGGTCAGCTGTCGAAGCCCACTGGTGAAAGTGAAGTGTTTTCTCTAGTCTCATCAATATACATAGAGCTGGAGCACAAGAGGACTGAAGGGATTTTGAGTTTGGCAGATACGATGTAGGAGAAGAGAAATTACTGCTATTTTAACATATCTCATTCCTGAAAAATTTTTGGAACTATAATTTAATCCAGACAAATTTCTTACCAGAATTAACACCATCCTGCACATAGATGGTGGATCTCCCCCCACATAGTGGATCTCCCCTCAGTACTAAGAGAAGAGATTGACATCAGCTTTCCATCCCTGTCACCATTCCTACCTCTATCTCCAGCCTGCATCAAATTGACAAGACTTGTCCATTTTTAGAAAATAGCACCCGAAAAACTGCAGAGGGAAAGGAGTCGAGCAGAGAATGTAGAGCACAACGGTGTATTTAAAGACAGTTACTTGTGACCGCCTAGTGCCGCCTTTGGATAAAGCTCACCAAGTATGAAAAAGCTTACAAGCAATCCCAGGAGTGAATGAAGTTTCTTTTGCTTGATACGGCCTCTTTTGCAGTTAGAGAGTCCTCACAGATTCCCTATCGTTTTTCAACAGCAAATGAAACACTGAATTCTTCTACTACAGTGACGGAATTGTATCTCCTACTCCTATGCCATGAGTGTGACCCCGCAAGTGTTGGCTGGAAGAGGCTCACTTGATTTTTCATGACTTAGCATTCTAACGGACCATCAGAAAGGGGTACATGCAAGGAACCTGCTTTGAGAGGTTCACACAGTAATGCCTGACAAAGGACCTAAAAATCCTTCTGTTGTTTCAGTTACCAGACGTGCCCTGGGGATTTTTGGGTATTCTGGTCCACAGTTACAGCCACAAGCCTTTTAGGCCAAACCCTCAGAACACACAAAATGCTCCAGGAAAGTCAACGTAACAATTTTAGCAGAGTTTCAGCATTTTGCTGTTGCCAAGAATTAGGCCCAGGAGCATAACAAAGACAGTTGCTTAAACCTATTAATAAGTAGTGCACTTCTACCACCTCAGTATTATAGTGGCGACTGACTGAAACTCATTTCAAAAAAGTATGTAGGTGGTCTGCTTCATGATGCAGACAACAGAGAAGAACATGAATTGAAAAGAAAAATGAAATAAATTCATACAGATGCACCTATATACATAAAAATACAGATATGCGTCTATATATTTATGCATATATACAAATATATGTATATACGCAAACAAAAACCACAACAGATATAAAGAATCGTTTCAACAGGATATAGAGAGTTAACTTATAAAGCAGGCCAAAAGCTTTTTAGTACACAAAAGATAACTTTCGAAATATCAAGCAAAACAGTCACAAAGAAGCTCATGGACCTGCCAGCTGCTCCTTTAAAGCTTCAAGTTAACAGTTGCTGAAAGGGGCCCTTCAGGCTGCCTTCCCTGCTGAGAATTAGGCAAACTTCACTTCTAGAGAGCTTCAGTAGTCAAGATGTTCTTCTGCACTGGTAGTATTGCACTGCTGAAACAAATGGGTTTACTTCACAGCTAGTACAACTAGGTATATAGAGAGAACTTGCCTTTGCAAGGTTATTGTCCACTCAGGATACAATTTGTCAGGAACAATTTGTGGTTTTTGCAAGAATGATCATACTGCACCACAGGGTTTTCAGACAGGGTTAAAGAGTCAAGCAACAGCTCCTCGTCTTTCTTCTGATCCTCCTCTTCACGTTTTTAATCCCATAGTGGGGACGAGGAAACAGAGTAGGAAAACCAGTATTTTTTTACTACTAATGTATAGCAGAATGTCATTTGCAGAATATATTACCTGTAAATTAGCAGAAATAGGGATAGTGCTATTCCAGGTGTGTCTTTTCACATCCTGACAGAAATATCTTTACCACTATTTTATTTCCTGGAAACTTCACTTTCCACCCCCAGACTCTTGTCCTTTGCTTTTTCTGTTCTTGAGGCAGTAACTACACTGTCACTGGCTACCTCACACAGCTACCATCCACTCACTTCCATCTATTCTCATTCTTACACAGAACTACTGCAAAACGTACCCTGAAGAAGCCTCAGGCAATTTTACTTGGTGCCCTAGTAATGATGTTCTCTTATGTGAGCAGCTGAGAAAGATGACAGGTTGACTCTAATCTGCTCCATGCAGCTGCCACTTGAATGTTAATTATCCCAGCTAAAAATTCTACTTTCAGGCCATCCTTCTTTAAATTTGAACTTAAGATGGCAAATTTCATACAATGAATGAGATTCATTCCTGGTGGCTGCAGACAGCTAACCGCCATCTAGGTTAGGATCCTAATCAACAGAAAGAGCAGATTATTTGTCTCTCTCCAATGACTTTGAGTAGGGCTCAGCGAAGAGCCTGAAGTTGGCTCAGGTGAATCTAGGCTGTATTTTCTAGTTCTCATTTGCAGAGGAAGAATCCTGTTCAAGAAGAGCTGTCCCCTCAGAAGAAGTTCTCAAGGGAAGTGGAACTTGAAGGGGACACTGTTGCTGCCTGTGGCATGATGACACAACAGACCTGATATTACATTTTCATGACTGGTTGCAGAGCAAGGGCACATCTTTGTCTCGCCATCCTCGCGTTACCATAAATACGGTAACAGAGTATGGTATACAGGGAAGCACAAAGTAGTGACACTACAGAGTAGTGTCACTAAAGCACTATAACTCCTGGCAATTCAGATGCCATAAAGTAACTTAGAGTAGGTAGCCTGTGACTGGGACAGAAATAAGGTACCTTGCACTGGCTGTAGTCCTGCAAAATGTGATCATAGTCAGATACAGGTCAAATGCACTATGGTAACTTGTCCATTTCATCTTTAGGGAAGAATTCAGGTACTTTTTTTTTAATTTTATTCTAAAGATAATGCTATTTCTGTAGACTTGTTAATGATTCTAGTGTTCTATTCAATGTTATGTGTCTAGGTGCCACTGCTAGATCCTGTATATGAAATACAAAGAGAAGGTGAGCAAAAACCTAAAACCAGTTTATAATAATTGATATTTCCAGACTATAATCTTGGCATCTCTTTAAATCCATTTATAATTGTTTGCTACCTGTTCCTGAATATGAATAGGCGATTTCACCCATGAAGAGTGAGTGCTAAATTCCTTCCTCAGTTATGAAAGATCCATAACTCAAAAGTGTGAGCGGCAAAGATTTGTCTTTTTTTTTTCTCCAAGCAAGTCAAAGAATCACAAGCACCCTTCATGGATGAGACAGCCTATTTGTTTTGCTTTGGTTGTACTTCTGTTAAATTAAGCTTTTTAAAAAGGAACTGAACCTTGGCATCAGATAATAAACAAAGTTGGTAATAGATCTGGATAATTAGTACTTGGAGGCTTGTTGGATAAGCCAAAATCAGTAAAGAAAAGAAAAAAAATATGACCAAAACTATTTGGGTTTTTCTTTTGGGCACATTTTCACCAAAGTGAGTAAGAAAAGTAATATTGAAGGAAATGTTTTGTTTGACCAGACATGAAATATATTGTTTATTTTGGCGGTATGTTTATAATTTAAATTTTTTAAAAATTAAGTTTCAGTTCAACATCTTATTTCAATGACTGTTAAAAGAATCACTCGTCCACCTTAGTCTACAAGGGAGATAAGGAGAAACAAAACAAAACTGCCAAAGCACAGCAATACAAATATCAAAGGACATCTGGTAACTGGCACAATCATGGGAAGAGAAACAAGCGTAATTGTAGAAGCAGAAAGGAACAAAAATGCAGAAAGAAAGAAACATAGAGCAGGTTGCATACTTGAGTTAGATGCTATGTCAGGGCAGCCTACCCTGACTCCTTTGGGCAACACCATACTGACCCATACAAGCCAGTCACATTACCTTATAGGAACTCATGGAGGGATGCTGGCAGGATAGCCAGTCCAAAGTCCGGGATGTAGCACTATCCTTTCCCTAGGGTCCACTAGGATTCACAGCAGAAATCCTTCAAGATGATAGTGCAAGCAGTTCCCTGCATGATCCCAGTTCTCTTAAAAGATGTACATGGAAATTTTATCCCTGCAATAAAAATCACAGGCAGGTAATGAACTGTACTTACCACTTTCGACTTTGTGTTCTACCTATTAATCCATTTCTGCCGGAAGTATTTTGAACATGTCAAATATCCAAGAGCTGCAAGACGCTTAGATTTGTCACCTTTGCAGGCTTCCTTCTCCTCACCACCATCTCTGTTACAGCATTTCCCTCCCCAAGTTACATTGGCCTCAAATGCTGAGCCGAAAAGATTGAGCGCTGGGTTTAAATATCATTATGCCACTCCACAGAGCTAGAAATGGGAGCTTTTTCCTCCAGTGATTAAATGTTGCCAGCTTCCCAATGGATTTCAGAGTATTTGTTTGCAGCCCTGAAGGCCTCAAGTTTAAAGCAGTGACATTTTAACTATCCTTCCAGGAAAAGCAAATTTATCATATGAACACGTTTTAAAACCTCAGGGAGCATATCCTGAAGTGATATACATAGCTTTTACAGCACAACAAATTGGTTACTGTTAATTGTACTATTAGTTGTATACGGTCAGCTAGGTCACCTGTTTACTTCATGTGGCATAGTTTATGTCATCTCGCGTAGTTTACTTCATCTGGCATTTTGCAGCTTGTGAAAGATCAGGAGGGCTTTAGCATACAGAGCGTTACAGACAGAGCTACAGAAGAGAAGTGTTCCGATAAAACGTTTAGGTACTTATGAAGTAGTTGATTTCCCAAATCATCTATTAGATGTAGTATGAATGGAATGTAAATTGTTTAGCCAGTAATAACACTGAAAAGAGAATTGGTAAGCCTGTAACCTACATCTCCCCTTTACTCCTTCATCTTCAGTTTGTTCATTAGTACCTTTGGAAAGCTTTCACACTTTAGGTGAAATATCTTGGCCTCATTTTTGCTTAAAAGTAGAACAGAGTTTTGGAATTTAAAAGACAGAAGTACAAAAAAGTATAAAATAATATTTACAAATATTAAACACATGCCAAAAATAGAAAGAACACTAGAAAACCCCCCATTTTTGTTACCTTTTATGCTCAGTAAACAGCAGAACATTGGCAGCATAAGCAAACATGTCTCAGGTCAGCACAGTGTTTTTCTATGTGCAGCAAAACTAACAAAACTTAGTTTCTTATAGATTTGTGTCCTTTACTGCTGCCAAACAAAATATAAAATGGCTGAATTCTTTATGCCATCTTCTCCCTGGGCAATAATTTGAGGTTCTTCCGTCTACCTAGCTACCAGTTTTCAAATTCTAAACCACTATTACCGTTAAGTGAAATTCAAACATGCAGTACTCCAAATAAAATCAAAATGTTTTGCTTTAAGTCTCCTTCATCTGCCTTCACCTTCAAAGGAATTGTAGTTTCACTGCTTTGACTCTCAGTTCCCAGAAGGAATTGGGATACGTAACTGCCCTTCACTTCCCATAATGCATTTATACTGAAGTTATACTAAACCTCGGGTTCCTCTGTGGAAATGCATTAGAGATTGTATAACAAGTGTCAGGCAATGAGCACAATCTATCAATTTCTGTTACACGCTGCTCACTGCTGCATCAAGCAAAAATGAGAAAATTCCAACACGGAAATAAGATATTGCAACATTTCAAACTTCTTGAATTTAAGCCATTTTTTCTGCTTCTCTCCATTATTATTATTATTATTAAATACTCGTCTCATCTAGATATTAAGGCTGATTTTTTCTGTATTTCTAACCAACTCAAATTGTTACGAAGAGCTCATTTTCTATTCGTAATTCCCAAAGCTTTCTGAACTGGATGTAGGCAAAGAATTCAAATATGCCTTGCAAAATATTTTGGAAGTTTTCCCAGTTAGTCAAGGATTTCCTCAAGATAAATCTTCAGCCCATTCAAAAATGAGAACAAATATAGGCTTTGTATGTACGTACCACATATAGAAAGTGGATTTCTGAATGTGCCAACGTTATTTCAAAGGCCCGCTGAGATCTTCTGGGAAAAAAATTAAAAAAAAAAAAAAAAAAAAGATCTGCATCATGATTTCTGAATTTATTTCCTTTCTCCATTTAGCACGAATTATAAGTATTAATTAAGAATTAATTACAGAACTTTTATTCTCATGAAAAACTCTCAAAGTCTAGTAAAAAGTAGAGTAACTAGCTGCTCACTGTCAAAGCTCCTTATTCGTGCTATCTCAGCAAACTGTAATGGAAACGATCACACAATGAAGGAAGTTATTATTGTTTCCTAGAAACAATAAACGGGAGCAGGTTATTTCCTATGAAATAAAAATCTTGCAAGCATTTTGATTAGTAACAAACCCCGAAAGACGTTAAGCAGGGGTGTGGAATAAGGTGTTAAACATTTGCATTCTTCCTTCCATGACGTATTTCCTAGTAGATTTTTTTTTCCTAAGTTAATAATATTGGGCTTAGGCTCTAGAGCAGTAGGCTAGTATGCATTTTACAGAATGAAATTTACTGTTAGCTGTATCTAATGGGAGGGATTAAGAGTCTCAATTCACTTCAGGCACTGCTTGCCAGACTTTCTGCAGCCATAGCATCATTTTTTTTAGATGATACATTTTAAGTTTGTGGGTTTGAAGAGGCAAACCTCAGGCAAACATGCACATAAAGTAAAGCACAACATCTCATCTCACTAGAGGACTATTACTGAATCCAACCACGTCTTCCTTCTGTTATGCCTTTTCTTAAGATAAATATCCAAGTTTCGGTCATAATGAGCAGAAGAATTCTTAAATGCAACATTATTCAAAACAAAGGTGGTCCACATAGAAGTACAAGCTACCAGTAGCATTTTTTATGAGAATGTTTGATTCTTCAAGAGCCACATGACATACGAATCTCATGAACAGATCACAGAATAAAGTTTTTTGTTAGTATATAAACAGTTAAATACGTCTAATTTTCTTCCAAGCATTTCCAGCTAGGGTTTACTGAAAGAAACAAATAAAGATGTAAAAATGAAAGTTTCTTCTGAAATCATGTCAGGACTTAGCATTTCTAATTTTCTCTTTACCATTTATGAACAGAATTACATTTGTGAAAAATAATGAATTGATTTTACATTCAACTTTCACATTCTCCAGACTGAATTCTCTCAGGCACCCTACACTGCTTTGCTCAACGCCACTACATGACACCTACAGCCCCGTTGTATATAATGGCACAGAACAGCCAGTTGGTATCTTTAATTAGGCACTAAATATCCCCGTATGTAGTTGTATCAGGATTAGGGGACTGAGGTTGGACACACGCACAGCTTGACTTATAACGCACGCTGCTTGCTGTACCTTCTACACATTCCAACTGCATAAGCCAATTCCATTTCAACGTTATCAACCAAATCCATTTTCACTGCCTTTGTATAAAGCAATGAGAATCTCAGTTAATCTAAGACATACTTCCGATTACTTCCTAAGAATACACATTTCTGATTTTCTAGGATGACATTTTCCTACATTGCGTTATCAAAAGGTATTCGTCTGAATTGTATCTACCCATCATGCGTGACATTGCTTTATTTTTTATTTATATTCATGTGATTACTGTTATGATTTTATATACACATATATAAAGCATAAATGCTTTTACAGCATAGACAGCACCATTACGTGCTGTATGTGTTACATGAAACATTTCACAACTGTGATTGCTAAATGCTACGGAGTTTTCCTTTCCCTGATCAGAAAGTTCAAACTCATATTTTAAAATACTGCTGCGAATGGTTTTAAATAAATACTGCATAGAACAAAATACCTGTTGCTTGCATGAGATGCATTTTACTTTTGTTTAAGACTGTTAAAGCTTGGTTTTAAAAATGTAACTGATTTTAAAGGAATTAACCAATTTCCAAAAGGTCACTCCTGTGAAATAATACTATGCCAGCCATGAGAACATTAAGCGTAAAACATTTCAAAAGGCTTTAACAAGAAAGCTTTATTACTGAAAAGTAATTCTTGTTCATTACTGTGATGGTCTGTACATCAGACACATATACACAAAGGCATCCACCCACAGTGTTCATAGATTAAATTTCCACAATCAAAGCGCTCACAGTGTGGAAGCGGTAGGGAGGCCAGTGCAGGTTTTACCTACTCCTATTCTGGGCACATGGATTTTCATGTAGTCTTTCATCACAGAGACACTGCAGGCCTCTCCTTCTGGCAGCACCCGTTCCTGCCTCTCATACCTCACCAGAGTCTTATTTTTCATGCTTACCTATTCCCAAGCTCACCTACTCAGGCATCTTGTTCTGAGCACCACAGTTGCTTCTCTAGCTGCCCCAATAGTTACCTCCCTCCTCTTCCATGGATCTAAATGTAACCTCACCAACTCCTCTGTCAATGGGATGCTGATAATTTATGGGTTGGAGACGGACAGCTTCTTCCTTCTGATCCTTGAACTTCTGCAAACAGACTGCAGCCACCCAAGATAAAAACGTCCCTGTTCTCACCCTACTTCAGCGGAGCTGCGGCATAGAAAGGTCAGTCTCGCCGCTTATTACAGGGCGTGGGAACACGCTCAAGTACACCCTTGAAACGCACAGCCTAGAGCAAAGTCTCTATGTTGCCACAGTTAGAAAATGAAAGTTTTTATCTTTCTCTTAAAAGTAGTGTCTTAAAGTTCTACCACTGCTGCTGTTTCCTAAATGAAAAAAATACATAAATCAAGATTTAACATTGCACCTGAGTGCCCCAAGTCTTGCACCATCACTGCTATTGAACCCTGAAATGTTTCGATGTTGGTCTCTACCATTAAAACAATGGGAGTAGATGAGTATTTTGGATAAGGAGCATTATTTCAGCCTTTCACGAGGCTAGAAGAGGATAATGGAAAATGATAAGACAATCAAGTGGTAAATAATCCCTCCCTTCTTATTTATATCGCAGTAGCACTTAACAACTTCAGCCGCAGGGCACTGGTTGGTCTTCTACTAACACACATCAACACAGTTCAGTTTTAGAATTGTAGGCCTGCCACAAACATATTCTTACAAATACAGACTGCTGGTGGTTTAACAGACATCCACTACCACTCCCTCAAGGCGCAACTAAAACAAAACGTTTTAATAATCTGTAAAAATCAGCGAAACAGATCACACGTTGGCTGGTGCTACAGAAGTTGTGTTGCCCCGGCCTAGGCACTGTTTTACCAGGCAATACCCAGACATATTTTTATTGGCTGCCCTTTGGGTCAAAAAAGTTCTACTTCAACAGCATATTCTGACCATTGACAGGTTCAATAAGGCCCACAGGAGAAGAAAATTAATTGGGAGTCTGGAGAGACTGTGTTAAGTATAAAGGCAAAGGTGAGATTTCCACGTAACAGTCTCTTCCAAGTTATTGATATGTACTAGAAGTAACGTTGAATCCCATCCTCTTACATGTATACCGCTGATGCTATGGTGAATATGACTACAACTGTTCATTCCTGCACCACAACACGTGTGAAACAGGATTCTGAAGAAATGCTATGTATACTTAAGGCATTACAGTCCTTCTTTTTATGAACCAAGTGCTCTTCCCCTGAAAATCTAATTACCTCACTCAAGTATCTTTGTGCTTCTACTGAGATTTGGCCTATGTGTCAGAAAAGTCAAAACACATGACTGTAAGAAAAGACAATAATGAAAGTCTGCCGCTATTCACGCAGGTGTCTCACAGAACCAAAACAGATAGACACATCCTTTCATTTTCTTACCCCCTAAATTCTGTTCTCTTTACAGAATAGCCAATTGTATAAACACAAAGAAGTTAGCAAAATTGCAATTTGGAATTGAATTATCACAACACAAAGTATTTCTTCACGCAAACACAGGGAAGGCTATTTGTGCCTAATGCTATTATTAGCATATGCTAGCATATTACCTACTGCTTGTAAGTGTTGAGTAACCTGTCATACTATGTACCATTGCTAAGATATGCAAAACTAGGCAATTCATATATGATTCAAGTACTTAATTTCTAAATTATTTGCTGTATTTTCTGTAAATCACATGCTATTGCTTACTAAAGAGCGATGGATAGTTGCCAGAGGTGGTAGCTATAATTAAGAACTGTTCGTTCAGTGCAGAAAATTCATGTGAAGCTTGCCTAAGAGAATACTCACCGGCAGACATGTTTGGCTCATAAGACCGACTTTAGAGGATAATGAAACACAGAAAGGTGTTTGTTTTATTTTGGTTTGGTTTTATATTAAAAAGGGGTAGGAAATAGAGTTACAAGAGTTGGTTGAGGTATGTGGTATATGAAGATTTTCCAAACTACTGTGCTTTTTTTTAAATTAATGGTGCCATAAATCAAACCTGTGTAACACATTTAAAGTGCCTAAATATGCTCCCAGTTTAGACCCTAAAATAAGTTTTCCACAATTTTATGCTGAGCCAAATCTATAAATTGATCCCATTACTCTAAAGATCAGAGCTCAGTGTTAGTTTGTACTTTTTAGTTTGTCTGCTAGACCTAATACCTTGTCAGGCAAACTAAATAACATGTATATTGTACAGATTTCAATTAATACTTCACAGATATGAATCAGGATTAGTCTTAAATGGACTGTGCAGATTTTACATCATCATTTGTGTCCTTTTGCTGAAGGTTGTCGTACAGATGCTTCACTGGAATATATTTAGCTATTACTCTGTGGAAAACGTGGGGAAGTGTCAGGGAGAGAAACCAGAAAACAAAATAATGCAGAGTCAGCAAGCCTGTCATCTGAGATCTCCAAGTACCCAAAGCTGAATTGTGAAATTAGTCTGGTTATGCAGCATGGAATTTTCTTCTTCGGCATCCCAACTATTCTAAGCTATTTTCTAAGCTAGTTTCTCTCTTGAGAAGCAGGGATCCAGTGATTAATATTCTTTTAAATAAAAGACAAACTCTGTCCTTGTTTCCTGAACACTCCCCCTTGAAAGAAGAGGGAATATCCTGTCCGAGAGACCAGTACCAATCAATGTCCTAATTAGTTAGGATTCTTTCATTGAAAATTATTTTTCATTTTAGAAATGCTACTTCTTTAAAAATCAAAGCTGCTCTGCAGAAATGCATTACTTCGAAATAATTAAGGTCTGGCACGAATTAACTCAGGACCTGTGATTAGCTGAAGGCCTAATGATTAAGGCACTTCCTGAGGATGTGGAAGATCCGGGTTCAAACCTGGTCTGCCTGATTCAGACCAGGAACTTAAACCCCACAGTCTCTCACGTCCCTAGCAAATACTTCATTTTTTGGTCTGGGAAGCCAGCCCTTCCTTTCTTAAGGGATATTTATTTATATAGAATAGAGCAACGCCAATAGCAAATACTTTGACAGATTCACCCCTAGCCTGTTGTAGGCAACCATAGCCTATTAAAAAGCCTACAACACATCGATCGGGGCATCCCTATAGCGCACAGAAGGCTGAGACAGCATTCAGCTGCCTAAATATGGGACTCTAGTGCCATTTCAAATACCTTGGTGTGAGACATATTTCCTACAGTTATAAGAGAGAATTGCAGACCTGGAAGGTGACCTGTGCCCAGCCGGAATGACAGCGCAAGTCAGATGAGAGAGTTTAAGGCATTTCCAAGGGCACTAATTGCCTACGTTTAGTCAGCTAAATCCCACTCTGAGTTCCTCATGCAATTCTGAATTGGGCAAGCCAAAAGCTTGCAGGTGCATCACCAATGTCCTCTGTGAATAAAGTGTTAGCTGAATACTAGCTGCTCTGAATGAGCCTTCTCCCAAAATCTCAGTTAAATTTCAGTTACAAACAATTTTCTTTCTTAAATGTTGAAAACTTTCTGGGATGGGAAAGCTTTTGATCTGTTAGGGCAAGTAAGTCTGGAGATAGGTCATCTAGAGTGGTCTCCTAGTATGGCTTTGTATAGACAAGAAGGGAAGTTAACAGCAACACTCTGTTTCAGGGTAAGTTACTAAATCATGTTGAGAGATTTCTAAAGGAGAAAGCAATCCACTACACTGTGGATCTATAAGTTTTCTAGTCTACTCCAAACCAAAATAAATCTGGTTTACTAGGTTACTCTGAATGTATGCACTAATAATAACTGTCTTTCATTGCCTGACTGACATCTCCACTGTTTTCTCCAGGACAAAATTACCTGAAACAGTGTGTCCTTGAGGACAGAACTGCTGCGAGCTCTCTATGGGAATCCTATGGTATAGTTTACTACCATTCGTGCCATTCTATTTAATTTGCTATTTCTTCCTTACAATATGTGGGCAATAATCACAGCAAATTGATTCCCATGAGCTCCTTGGACAATTAAAGCTATTTGGTTATTGCCACCTGCCTGCTGTTTCCATTAATGCAATTTTCAAGATTTTTTTTTTTCCTTCCTGCTTCTCACCCTAGTAAATTCTTTGCCCAATCTTGACACATTGCTGTGCTGCAATTAGTGTTAAAATGCTGTGGAGGGCACCTGTCCCTGAATCTGATCATTCACACTGCCAAATATTGCTTTGTCATATGCAAATTTAGTTTTGAGAACTGATGAAATTTTTTACAATATACAGTCTAAGGGAAAAATGTCCCTAGTGACACATGATACTATTTTTAATCAGAACCTAGACAGTTTTGCTATTATTTAAATCTCTTTGTAACCATTTCATCTGATTATCTTTGAGATATTTACTAAATCATCTGCTGTGTCCTAACCTCTCGGTTAAATACACGTATGGGAGAGGAAAACAAGTGTTGTACCTATCCTTTTTTGTGTTATTGCTGTCTTGTCACACCTTTAGCCTTTTCTTTCTTTGAATACTTTGCCCTCGCTCCCCTATTTCCTGAGCTCACTATCAGCGTTTTCAGATCTGCATTCTCAAGTAAGTGGTATCATACAGACCTTTTATGATGTGATCTCTTTCTTTCCAAGATCAAACTGGCCACTGACTTTTGTGAAGAAGAGGGGCAAAAAGCAAGATAAGGTCATGGATTAGAGAAGTAAAAGACTAAAAGGGGAAGGATGAAATGAAAGGTCTCAGTCCCAGTTCTGTTACAGAAAATTCAAGTTTTGCTTTATAAAGCAGCTGGAACAAAAGGGAAACTGATTTCATCTTTTAAAAATACAGTCAAATGGAACTAGATTTAGTCATTAACCTCCTTTAACTGCTATGTTGGTAATAATCAGATGCATATGCTATACATAGCCTGGGTTCTCCACACTAAATTAGCAGGATTGCAAGGCTGTAGTGGGATAAAGAGACTGCAAGAATCTGGTGCATCATTCTGAAAAATCACAAATAGCTGATTAACTTACGACAAATTCTGATGAACTCACTAACGTGTCACTGCACAAATATGACCTAATAGTGTTCTTCATATTGCAGGAGGCAATGAAAAAAACCAAAACTATTAAAATAGTCTTGATTTTATTCATTACTATTACTATTACTGAGGCAGGCAAGGCAAGTTTGAACATGAAAATATTTAGACCCACAGCCTAAGCACAATTGTGACTACAAGTAAGTGTCCTGCCAAGCGAATGTGGACAAATTGGACCTGCAACAGACAGAAAGAACATCAGTCCAATTCCAGCTATATTCTCCAATAAACATGGCTAAAAACTGACGGGTTAAAGAAGCAGCAGGAATCACCAAAAAATCCCTAATTTAGGAACAAAGCTTAACCCATATTTTTTTATTTGTTTTGATTATCTAATGTGCCCCTAGATTTTAAACACCAGGGTAGAATTACCAGACTTTGCAGATCATTTAAAAGCTTAAGGGATTATCAAACCAGTCGTTTAAAATGACATTTTCACTGTGCAAATATTTGTCTATTAAATAGGCTGTATGGCACAGGACCTGATCAGCCTTGGCAGTATTACAGGTTCTTCATACACTGCAAACCCCACAGTTTCCTCATAAAGCTGTCAAGTCTCAGTTTAATGAAACATATATAAACTCAATGATGTTAGCCATGTCTCAGCAAGCTAATTCATTTTGGTTTTTTCCTGTTGAGTTCCTCCTATTAGGATTTTTATCAATTTATCGTTTTAGGAACACCTCAGCAGGTCTGCTGCCAGCACTGGGTTACAAAATTGAAGAATAAGTTTAATTTTCAAACAGCCAAAACATTTACATATATAAAAATACCTCTTGTCTGACCATTATTATATTAACTCACAGAGGATGGAAAATTAGGGAGCTTTAAGTAAGAAGTGTCTCCAAAATCACCCTAGAGCCACTCGTTCTTCCTGCTGCCCCATGAATTCTTCCGTGCCCTATGCCATCGTTGTCTGAGATGCATTCTTTTCACTGCTCTTCATTTGTAATTAATGCTGAGGGCTTTAACAGCCCCTTTTATAAGAACAGTTTTCACAAAATCATACGTCATTTAAGTTGGAAAGGACCTTTAAGATCATTGAGTCCAACCATAAACCTAACACTGGCAAGGCCACCACTAAACCATGTCCCTAAGCACCACATCTACTCGTCTTTTAAGTACCTCCAGGCACGGCAAGTCCACCACTTCCCTGGGCAGCCTGTTCCAATGCTTGACAATCCTTTCAGTGAAGAAATTTTTCCTGATGTCCAATCTAAACCTCTCCTGGCACAACTTGAGGCCGTTTCCTCTTGTCCTATCGCTTCCTACCTGGGAGAAGAGACCGACCCCCACCTTGCCAGAGCCTCCTTTCAGGCAGTTGTAGGGAGCGATGAGGTCTCCCCTCAGCCTCCTTCTCTCCAGGCTAAACAACCCCAGTTCCCTCAGCTGCTCCTCACAAGACTTGCGCTCCAGACCTTTCAGCAGCTTCGTTGCCCTTCTCTGGGCACGCTCCAGCACCTCCATGTCTGTCTTGTAGTGAGAGGGCCAAAACTGAACACGGTATTCGAGGTGCGGCCTCACCACTGCTCAGTACAGGGGGACGATCACTCCCCTCGTCCTGCTTGCCATGCTATTTCTGATACACTAGTTTAGGGTGTAAGCTGCAATCAGTCTTAGGAAATCAAACTATTATCCCACTCATGTGGTACCCAGCTCAGAAGATGGATCACAACCATCTCTGTTCTTTTCAGTAGAAAATAACATTTCTACCATAATTTTGAAGTACTGGAAAAAGGTGGTGAAAGCAAGTAAGTGCATAAACAAAGCCAAGCATCTTGTTACCACCACGCCATACATGACACTTGCCCTCTGTAAAAAACAACAATTCTATTGAAAACTTATGTTACTCCAGAATATGCTCCTGCTATTTTTTAATTTGAAATCTGGAAGGAAGGGCCTCTACATAGTATTTCTACCAATAAACAAAATATCTGATGTCTGCCATTAACTAATTACTTTTAAAAAACCCTCAAACTAGTGTGCACAGAACAATAAATAACATGCTGTCAACATTTGTCTGAGTTTCTTACTAAGCTAACTTTGCTTCTGGCCAATCCTACTCTGCACCTCATACTTGCTTTCCACAAATGTTCTAGAAAACAGTTTATCTGGCACAAACACTTCTGAAACAAGTATCTTTAAATGAATACTGCAGAACAGATTTGAAAAGTAAATTGACAGTATTTGCAATGGAAACATGATTTGAAGCAGCCAAGTTCATTCGATTGAAAAAATATAAATAAACAATGTTTCCAGGTATACAATGAAAACCTGAAAATTTGGGCACTGAATTTACGATGAACATATTTCTTGAAGATTCTGAACGGACACATTTAAACATCTGGGATAAACAACTAGTCTATGCCCAGAACAATTTGTAAGAGAAGTAAAAAGCCAAAAATAATCCAATGCATTAATTCTGTCAAGTTATTTATCCAGTCCCATTTGTGATTCTAGTTCAGTTTAATTACCTCTGTAGAGTTTTGAGCTAAAGGGAGAAAGTTTGTCCAAGAAGAAGTTTGCGTGTAATCACACTGTGGCTTTTATTTTTCTCTCATGTGGCCCGTACAAACAAACGACACTACTCCACACAGAGCAGAAAAACAAGAGCTGTATACTGAAAACAAAATGAGACAGCCTGTATGCTCTAATGCTTTACGTATCAAGGAAGGGGGCTAGCACTAGCCATGAGGTTCAGAGAGAAAGCTGCTAGAACTGATCTTATTTTTCTGCCAAAAGCATGACTGAGTCTTAAAAAAAAAAAAAAAAAAAAAAAAAATCAGAGCTAGCAATAAACCTTCCCTCATTTTCCTTTACCCTTCAGGAGATTACTTTGATGGGAATTAGACAGCCCCCTGCAGGAAGCTCTTTAGTTCCTATTAAGTCTTTTCACAGCATGGTTGGTGGAAAGGAGAGCTTGTGTTTGATGCTGTTCATCACTGTTGCTGCTGATTTTCTGAGGTTAAGAAACATCAGCCTGTTTGCACTGCTTTTAAGGGCTGCCAAAGTGAAGATCTCACATGGGTTCCAAGCTTCTGGTTGCTGTGTTACAGCACACCCCCTTAGGCAAGCCTGCGTGCCAGGGCTGAACAAGTTTCACATCAAATGCTCATTTGAGTAGGTGAAACTGCTCTTTCTCCAAGTGAGTGCATGTGCTTGTGCTAACATTGATTTAACTGCATTTCTAGATTGCATTTGATAATCATCAATTAAATCTTGTCCCTTTTCGGATCTACTGTTATGATAACTATTATAGTATCTGCACCCAAAGGAGAATCCTTGCCCTCCAACAGGCAGAATAGGTTTGTCGATTCTTGGTTTTTTCTTTTATTTCCCAAGTCTATAAGGAATAGGGGTGTGGGTACTCCTGTTACACAGATTAATAATTTGAAGCTATAATACAGTGCTTCAGTAAGGACTGGTATGTACTTTACAAGATGTTCTCTTCTCCTATTTTATTTAACAGTGCATCAGTGTTTTTCTGCCCTGCAAATTGCTGAGGTACAAGCAGAAACCAAGAATCTTGCCATTCCCCTGCCTGCTTCAGTAAACCACACTTTCTCCTGCTTTAGTTGTAACCGTGTTTACCTGTCAGCTCTTCCTTCCAACTTTTCCTGTAAGGGGTCAACAGAGTTTTGTTCCCTGATCTCTTCTCCATTTGCTCTCTGGTTATAACTGTTCAAACAAAATTAGTCTCTCGAAGACTGCCATTACAAAATGAACCTTTGCCTCTTCGTTGCTTTTACTTCCTTTCACACTTCTGAAAATGACAGAGAGAAGATAAAGTCTGAGTCACTTTTAACACTTATCAGGGGTTAAAAAATTTAAAAAACAAAAAAAGTCACACTTAATAAGCCTCCACCACCTCCTTTGGTTTCCTGTATCTCTCCCTTTACTCAGGCTGTCTTTGTATTAAGTGAAAAACTACTCTAAAGCTGTCCTTTATGTCTACCAGATCCTATTATTTCTACACACAAGGGCAGAACTTCAGTGAATTTGGATCTCTTCCCTTCCTGTTCAAGGTGTGCTCTACTGTTGTTACCGAATTTGGTACATTATCATTGTACACACACACATGTACAAGAGTGATTTCCAGCTGGGAACGGCTTATCACATCTCCTCATGGCATAGTCAGCGGAAGGCTTTTCTTTAGCACACCTTTATGAAGGCTTTGCTTGCCAGGCCCCAAGGATGCCGGCTTCACATTTGCAACGGCTGCACATGTAGTTAATTAAGGCAATATGACATCTGTACAGTGTCCAGTCACCATTCTGTCAGAAATACATTTGAGCACAACTCACTAAACTTCACCAGTGCCTTCAGCTCCCATGCCAAGAAAATTTTGGCACTCCTCATGGCTAGTAGCAGACTTTCCCTATCCCTTATAACCTTTCTCCTTTGGATGAACTTATACAACGTACTCTATTAACAGAACAGCTTTCAAGTATGTGCTCATCCCTGCTCACAGGCACAGCAATTCCTCTTTGAGCAGCTGTGATTCAGCAGCTCTTTGATCCATAGTCATCCGTAGCAGCTAAATGTTAAGTAGCATTAAGAGTTTGAGTCAGAAACATCAGTCTTCAACGGCTTTGTGACCAGCCAGTCTCGGATGTCTCCTATTTTTCTGCCGAGGATTTTTAGTTCATGGTTTCCTCTTTCTGCTAATTCTGATCAGTCAAAAAACAAGCGGGACATGACCGAGCATGTACGCACAGGTTACTACAATTCACCAAATAGACTTCTCTGATCATTTTTTATGCATGCCTGGGAAATAAAGATATTTTGTGATGAGATAGGTATTATCACCGTTATTTATATTAACACAAATAAAATACTACACGAAACACCATGGACCCCCCATGGATACACACTAATTTCACACACATTTTCCACACATTTCTATTGGCTCTGCTTGAGACCACATATTAAAACCCACCAATCTTCCCAGTACAGACTGATGAAAGCCTCAGCAGAAACAGCTGCATTTCACATGTGGTTTAAGTTAATGTCTCATCTTAAACGTTTAACTCTAGCTGGCCATGCTACTTTTTAATACTCACAGTCCTCTTTAGCTTCACATTAGAAGCAAGGCATTCCCTCTGAAAAGCATAGAAGAATACAATGAAGCTGATAGCACTTCATTTCTGGAGTGTCCAAAATAACTTTTTTTTTTATTGCAAGTAACATGAAGAGTAGTTTGTGTTTGATATCCTGTAAGCACATAAAACAGTTGCATAGCACTGTTAAACAGCGCAAACAAACACTGATCTGCCCACACAGTAATATTTCCCTTCAATAAAAATGAAGCATTACCAAAAGTAAGTAGCACTGCATATTTTTCACCTTAAGTCTATTACTAAAAAGAAAAAGTAACATAAAATCCATCTTTTCTACCTCTCTCTCTGGATGGGACAGAAGAAAAAGAATCACAACTATTTACTAGGAGCTGGAACATGTCTAAAAACCAACAGCCCTTCAGAAGTCAGACAGTCCCTCAGGTGGGAAACATGCCTGTAGAAGACCCTCCTTTTTTTCCACATTGAACCTAGAATTAGGTTAAAGATCAGTAATAATCCTACACAAGCAAGCCTACACTTATATATATGTCTCTCTCTCCCACATGAACGCCTGTCACAGATAGACACCAATGCTACCATTTTTTTCCTTGCAATATGCCCTTCAGGCCAGGGGAGTCTTCTGTGCAGGTGAATTCACTGCAAGTTGTGCTAGCAGCCTATGGATTGAAAGGTAGCAATGACATGGGTTTATGCGTGTGGCAATACAGGACAAACTCCGGTTTGGCCAACACATTGAGTAAATCAATGAGATCAGAGGAAACAGCCTACCTTCTTGAACATGCTAATTGTTCACGTTACTATGACAGTGTTGAACAGGCTCTCAGAAGAATCCATTCTCCACCAAAGCCAGTGGCAAGAGTCCCTGAGTCAGTAATAACTTCATCACTTAGCAGGAAGCTCTCCTACTCTCTATTTACTTGCAAGAGCAGGAACAGCAGCCATCAAATGCCTTTCATGATTCTAGCTATTTTCCCTTCAGTCCAAAATGACAGGCCTTATCACCCAAGAGGTTCACTTTTCAGTGATTATTTTTACATGCCCATTACACCTAACACATAAGAGCCTTTCATTTCAAGAGAGGTGCAAAACTCTTTTTCCCTAATATTACCAAGAATACATAGTAAAACATAAATGCCTAGACTGTGTGCAGATGAGAGGGGTGTAGAGTAAGAGGATAAGAGAGCACTTTCCAACATTACAAAGCCAGCAGAAGGTGGTGGCACCAGCCCACAGCATCAATATCGAACATGTTCCACAGAGCAGGGCTTGGCTCAGACAATTAGCAAAAACGCGTTTCATTGCATATTACTCTATGGTAAATATAACACAGCCACCCATTATTACTAGAGCTCTTCTATCCTGGTATTTGTAGATAGCCAGGCACTTTACAGGAGTGCTTTGCAAATCCTAAGATAGAAGCAGCTTCAAACTAAATGTTGTACAAACTGGTAACAACAGCAAGCAGATGAGAGCACAGGGCAGGCCTCATTTTGAAACTATT
>VZSC01009116.1:74948-102549 GCA_013398225.1 Steatornis caripensis
AGATGCTCCACTCCCCTAATCAACTTCATGGCCCTCCGCTGGACTCTCTCCAGTAGTTCCCTGTCTCTCTTGTACTGGGGAGCCCAGAACTGGACACAGTACTCCAGATGCAGTCTCACCATACCAAGTAGGGAGTGACACCTAATGACACGTGGTTTGCTTTTTTACTCTTACTTTCTCAAATAACTGGTGTGAGCCATACCAGCAAAGCCCTGTTTGCTGGAGTATGCTGTGCCCCTGCTAGAAAAGTCTGGCAATGCAGTGATTCCAGAAAGCCTCTCGCAGCACAGACTGAGCCCTTCATAAAGTCAAAAGCCACTCTGAGAAGCATCAGTCATAGGCAGTAGTTACAGTACTCCACATTCCCTGGGTGTTTTCAAATTTTGTTGCCACTAAAGCAAAAAACACTTAGTAAAAAAGTTATTTCAGCTATAGGTTTTTATGCCTCCTCTTTTCCTTTTCTCTTTATTCTTTGCTTCGGGGTCTTTCTTTTCTAGGCTATCCTCTTTTTAAAGGGGAACAGAATTTCAGGGTGTTTGCTTAGATGAGATTCCTCATTCATTTTCACCCATGCCCTTAACATACCACACGCAGGAATGGTCGCTCCAGTCTCAATGGCTGTCCATCCGCATGCATCTCCAGGCAGGGACAGCAGGGGAAGTGCAGCAGAACCAGGCAGGGCTTCTCCAGGACATGCCATAAGATCCTGGAGTTACGGCTTGGTAATTTCTTGATAAAGCTGCCAACTGCCTTTAACAGCCTTGATAGATTTTTATCCATTAATTTACCTAATTGTTTTTTAATGTGTTGTAATCAATAAAGTGAATGGACAACAGGAGTGGCAAAAGCCACAGCTGACAACTACCTGACTCCTTGATGGGCAGAGGAAACGAATTTAAGAAAAACATTTTTCTCTCTGTCCCTACTCCCCATGTGGAAGAATGGATTACGTCAGGCTTATTGCATCTTTTCCTTCTCCCTTGCTGTAAAGGTGTGTAATAACTGAAGGCAGTCAACCTTAAAGCCCAGGAAAACAGCATGTCTGATTCTCAACTGATGCATACTTATGCATACTAAAACTAACTTAGTGTGCACAGTGGAATTATACAAGGATTAAACCAGCAGAGTCCCAAGGTCAGAGTTGCCAGCCAGAACCACCAAACTACGAAACCCATTTCCGTGGAAACCAAAAACAGGACAGGTCATTCCCTAAGCTGTCAAAATCTACTTGATTGCCATTTTAACAGCCAAAACAAAGAAATGGCAGAGAATAAAGGGGGAAAAGAAAGAAGTGATGTGACTAAACCCTCCCAACCAGCATTTGCAAGCAAAAGAAGAAGGGCAAAAAGAGCGAGAGGTCACAAAAGTACATATAACTGACATAAGTAGTGTAAGAGTAGTGTCGGCAAATGAAAAATAGAGTCCATAACACCCAGAAAGTGTGCAATGCCATGAAGAGCAACAAGATACGAGACACGCACAATCTGGAATGAAGATGAGGTGATCGGACTTCTAGTCACTGAAGAATGTATACATACAAAGTATGAAAAAATCCTTTAACTGGATTTCAATCATTAAGTCAACCTCAGCATTTTGCATACATTTATGTATTTATACATTTATATTTATACATTTATACATTTATGGTATGCAAAGATAAATTCTGAAGACATTCAAAGCTCCCTCCCTCTCCCATCACCTTCCTTGCACACTCTGCTTTCTAGGGACAACAGAGCTCTTCCATGCAGATAATTCTTTGAGGGAGCTCTTCAAAGAGAGGGACTAAATTCCCATTTCTTCAATGGGAGCAGGGCTGGATTCTCTCAATCCCTCAGGCATTTGGTGAAGTAAAGCTTTGGGATGAAGAGCAATCCCAGGCTTGGAAAGAAGGTAAATGATTTACCAGCATACAGAAGCACAGAGATGTATCATGTGAAGTAATTTTTAATATGCAAAACACTTGGGATCAAGCAACGTGTCCATTGATTTATTTTCCTATTTCTACCTAGCTACCATTGAGTCATCTGTGGAACACTCTAGTATGCATTTTTTTCTTTGCAGACTTAATAGCATTTACTTTGTAAACTAGAGTTATTAGAATATTTTAAACTTTTATTAACCTCTATTATATCCACTCATTACATTATACCGCAAAATATGTTCCCTTTCTTTGAAATGAATCCCTTAAAATTATCAAAAAGGAATTCTTCAGAAAACCTTAACCTCTGTAGAAATTCATTGCAAAGAAAAATTCTAAGAAAGGTACGTGAAACACCCTTACCTCTGGTGCTATTCTCCCTCATCCCTCCTTGGGCAGCAAATCAAAAACCTTTGCGCAAGAGGAAAACAGAAGACTTGTGTGTGGGTAAAATGTAATCAGATGCCAGAACCCATGAAGATCAAGGGTCACTGAGAAAGGTAAGTTTCAGGCAACTTCATATTTTCCAGAAGGTGGCAATAGGAACAATTCTACATCCGACAGGGGAGACTCAATTGAACGGTTTGCTTTGGCTTCCTTGAGCTTCAGCTGTGGGACTGACTCGACCTGCACACCCTCTGCATGCTCGTCCAGGAGCCCCATCAAGCTCAGGGCCGGGTCTCAGTTCCCGTCTGAACTACTGCACTTGTATCTGTGCACATAGCCATTAAATTTGGATACATCAAGTGCTAGATTACAACAGGGCAAAGATGGATCAGGCTGAGAAACCTGAGCCACTGTCTGTTCCTTGGAAGTTGTGGGCTCTGCAGAAGGATGGCTGAGAAGGTGTAAAACAACCTCTGAACGCTGTTGGCTTAGTTTGCCATATTAAAAATAAATTAAACTAGCAGCTCAATGAACTCGGTTGTAAACTGCAGTTGTTAAACCGTTCTTGCCATAGGTGCAGCAGCCTCAGGGACAGCCAGCCGGGCAGTGCTTCAGCCCTCTTCACTGAATCCTCTGCACCCACCAAACACGGGACATATTCCCTCCACAGGGAATAAGATGCCATTTCCCTCTGCTCACTTTGCTGCACAGGAAAAAGATGCCCTCGTTCTTTTAAGTCTGCCAAACCCCCAAAATTTTACGTCTGCATTTTCATCTGTTTCTTATTCAAAATATACTTTAAAAATAGTAAAATTGCAAGCGCTGCTGCTTCTGATTTCTATTGTTTTTACTTGAAAAGTCACCTTTCCACTTCAGTCACAGAGAAAGACTTCTCTCAGCCTCCCAAAAGCTTTATATTCAGTCTTGTCGTACATCCGTAATCTGTTAACAAGCCACAAAAATCAAAACCTAAACATACAGCCTTGAACCGCAACATTTCAACATTTTTCCAACCAAAACGATTCTATGATTTTGAATTTTCCAAGTTCCTAGAGGTTGGGAAACAAGCCAGGCCTTTTTACTATGTCAGAGGCCAAGTACAGGAGAAGAAGGATGAAAAGAGAGCCGAGTTCCTTTACTACCCTGACTTTTAAAACAAAGAGAAAGTCTCCTGTACCGCCAGGGTGCCCAACGCCAGGAGGTGCGTGGTGCCTGGAATGGCTGCCGTGCCTCGCTGCCTGCTCGCAGCCTGCGGATGGTGCCACTTTCTCCTCTGTCTCCCTGCACAGCAAAGACAACAAACAACTCCCTCCCACTTTGCATATTCCAATCTTCCATTTCAAACAGAGTCCTTTGCTTTTTATCCTAAAGTGGTACTTGTTAAAGGAGCTGTGACCACTCAGGCTATTTCCTTTGAGGATGATAACACTGCTGCAGAAGCTTCATTATTATGCTAATCGAGCACAGTCTGAGCAGCTTTCATAACTGCCACATTAAATCATCTACCAAGGGGAGGCCTCAAGAGCCATTTACATTGCACTCTATGCATATTAATGAAGCCAGTTGCAGCAGAATTGTTTTTGAAGCAATAGTCAGGTAAGAAAAAAAAAAAAGACATTTTGAATGTTGGAAAAACTAGAGGTGGTTAAACTTCACAAAGGTTTTGCAAGTTCAGTAATGCGGCTCGGTTCTGTTGTCTGTAATCAGGGCTCGGTAATACAACAACAGAGCAGTAACCTGCAGCAGGTGCAGTTGTGGTGACAGAGGTCTCTGTGACAGACTGCAACGGCTCCAAAGTATCCGTGCTGTACAACACACAGTGTCAGTCCTCAACCAAATAGACAGAAGAGCCTGTCTTTCCTCACCCTGTCCTCCTCGTGCCCTGGCTCCCTCCCTCTTGCCCCAGGACACACCACTTGCAATGCACCTAAAGAAAACAAAGCTACTAGGAAATGAGATAAAGAACAGTACCTAATAGCATGCCTTCAGAATAATTCAAACACATCCATCAAGATCAAAGACATAAAAGCAAACAAGCGACATTTAGAGTGATCTTGGGCTGACAGCTGAATATAGATACACTTTTCCCAAAAGATAAACCACCTGGAAGCCACCACAGATAAAGGTGGATGATACAGACAGACAGGTTAGGCTGAAGAAATAGCAGGAGCAATAATCACAGCAGTTCACCTGTCCAGACAGTGTCATGCCGCTTTTTTTCACGTACACTCTAGAAAACGTGTATTGTCAAGAGGCAGTTTAAGGGCAGAGCAGTGGCATTATTGACAGGAACTGGGAGCCTTTCCCACTCACGTAAGAAAACTGCATAAAGGAGAGAGCTTTATGGAAAAAGAGAATGACGTTGGCATTGTTATTGAAGTAAAGTCAGGACCTTTTTATCGGATCACAGGTTTGTTTAGACAGTTAGGCATATTTTTAAATGATTTATAGGTGAATATTATGTACACTGTGGAAAGAGCACAGACTTTAGAAACCTGGCATTCCAGGCAATGTTTTATTTTATGATTCAAGCCGTGCACTCTCTTCCATCACCATGTTCTGCGATATGAACAATCCACTTCCCTGTGTTCCTCCTGCTACTCCCGTACTCTCCTCCCGGGACACCTAACCTCCAGACAATGCTTGACGGCAATCCTTCAAGTCCTCAGGACACCACCTTCTAGCACTCCCTCCTTCCTCACACCTCTTTATTCCAAATGGATTTGATAGGAGTAGGCCAGTGTTTACAAGAGCAAGAATTCACCTGGAACCAGTACAGAATTACTTTTCTATATGGTTAAGAAGTGTTTATCCACACTCTCAGTTAAAACCCAAGAACATATGAGCATCAAAATACTTATTTTCATTACGAATAAAGAGACTTTTTGCATATTATTGCTGCAAATGCCCCAGTAAACCTTCCATGTTAGATGTTAGGTGTGTTTTATCAAAAAAATGACTTTTTTTGATAAAAGTCAGTCACACAACCTTCCAAGTAAGACTTTGCAAGGCTTTTCCTGCCAAGAAAAGCCTAGAACTAGAATAATTTTCGATAGTTTTCTCCATCTTATGATCAAAGAACAATGTGGGATAGAGTGGGCCTTCAGAATAATGACCTCGCCAAAAGGAAAAGCTCTGTACCAACTTACCACAGTGCTGAAGAAAAGCAGACACTTTGCTGCAAGATGGTTTACCCCATCTTCCCCAACCTAAAACAAATTATTCTGTGCTCCAGTCTTTAATTAACTTTGTTATTTTCCAGTCATTGAAAAATGTTTCCTGCCCAATTGATTTTTTTGACACTCAACAAACAATGCTCATGTTCTCATAATAACTGCCCTCCTTACTGAAAGCTGGAAAGTTTCAGTTTTCCATTTTTGAGATGTTACCTTTTCTATCTCAGTTGTATGGCCTGCATTGAAGGGTACCTATCATCACGTGGAATCACACAGACCTAAGTTTAAATGGACTCTCTTGAGAGTTTTGATTTTGGGCCTCAGCAGCTTAAACTAAATAAATTAAAGGTAGGATATAATCCTAAAGGAGATTAATTTGGGATCTGTTAGCCCCAGTCTGCTATAGACGATTTTCTAAACTAATTACGCAGATAAGCTGGCATATAGAGATATTATAATGTCCATCATTCATGACTCACGAGCTACTTCAAAATACCTAACTTTAAAGAGAATCCAGTATCTACCACCCTTGAAAAGCAAAGAAAATATTTACAAGTATCTTATTATTCAGGAAACAATATTAATCTCATAATATTATGCTGTGATAGAACAATGTAACACGATCACACAAATACTCGCACAAAACAAGTAGCAATATAACCTTAATTATAAGATACAATATATAGACATGTAAATAGATTTTTGTACGCCTAAAACGTACCAGCGAAACATAACAAAGGTTTTGAGTGACTGCCAAAGTCAAGGTCTTAGTACAGCAAACAGACAAAATACAGAACGTTTCAAGTACCTAATGGCAAATCATGTAAACACACTGCATTTGATTTGCTTTCTGCACACCTTGCTCCCATTTTTGTCCAATTAGCTATCCAGCTTCAAGAGCTTTGGGGGACAGACTGATTTCCCCTACATGTTTATACAGTATCTCTCAACAGCACAACGGGGCTCACTCCTAAATGTGTTTTTTTTTTTTTTACCCACTCCTAAATGAGTTTGCATAGTACTACACTGCTATTATTGCTGCTGCTACCGATCACGGAAACAATTTGCATGTAGTGATGTAAGAAGCACATGGCAACAGTGGATACACACATACCTTGCATGCATTATGAGTGATAATTTCACAGGCTAATATTCTTTCATTATCTAAGTGAGGCAAGTGTGTCTCAGAAACGTGTTTGCTTGGCGGTTCTATGAAAGGGATTGTTTTGTGTTGTAAGCAAATTAATGAATCCTAACCTTTGAAATACGAACAGATGGCAGAAGAGACACAAATTCCATTAGCTAATAAGATAAAAAGTGTACTCAACAAAGTAAAGTTCATATTCAAGAATCTAGTCTTGTACATACACACAGAGCTCAGATACCCAGAGAGCTCTGCACGGCTTTGATTCGTATTGAAGTCCCACAAGTCTTCATTCTTAATCTCTGAAAGCCTGACATTAAATTAAACGTATATATGTGGTTTTGCTGGGGGGCGGGATGAGGATGGAACTACTATATGAATTTGCTAAGATATTATGGACAGAGGGGACATTTCCAACTTCACTGTGAATCACAAGTTCCTAAACCACTACCTCTCTATTTCAAGCACTATTTTATCCAAACAATTTAATGTCTATCAGATCACCGCAACATGCTAGTTTTACCCTGTGTAACTTCCGATGTCTGTTTTAGAAATCTTGTATTCTCTTTGCCTGCCCCAGAGCTGTTCTGCACCCTATTACTGTGTATTCCTAAAGGGATTTTTCTGCAAGGTGGAGTTATGATCGGTTTCAGTGTTGTCACTGCCGAGCTGCTCTCTCAAGTACCACAGCCACTGGGGTTAACTCAGCTAGCTGGAACGTCATTAGGGGGTATCAGGGGGCTTCATAACCCCATCTGAGAGACACAGCAGTGTAGCAGATGTGCCTGAGGGACACGAAAGTGCCAAGACAGCACCTGAGTCTGCAGGTAAGGGCTGAACCACTGTCGGGTCCTGCGTTCCTTCACGAGACTACACAAAGCCAGAGGCCCAAAATGCTTTCTGGAAGCAACTTCCGATTCTCAGTTAGATTCATCACTCAGTGGTTAAGAAAGAAAAAAAGAACTCTAACCTTCATTACAGAATAACTGTCTAATCTTTTCTACACTGTAGGTGACAGTTTCGTCGCTCCAAACTCTGTAAGAGTTCCTATTTTGGGCACCAGCCATCCTCATTTCTGTCTGGCAGGCAATGGCACGGAAGAGAGGATAAACCTCTTTCAGGCTGGGGACACCAGCCAGCAGAAGCCAGCAGAGACACCAGCCAGAGACCCTTAATGCTGAAAATTCGCAAGTTGTTCTTCTCTGACAGAGGCTGCTAGGAATGCCACAGGCAGACAAGCAGCCTAGGAGGAGGAATTTGCTCCCCTCCTTTCTTTCTTATCCTCTATAGCCCAAGGCCATCAGCTAGACATGTTGGGAGGGATATATAGCCTGTGTTTATCTTAAAATACAACACTTCTTCTAGCTCTACAGTTTGTTACTTCCAGTTAGAACGTTTTTTAAAAAGATGTATTTCAAATTGACTATGTTTCCTTGTATTGCTAATTAATCATCAGAGCAAATCAGCTGGCACCTAGACTTCCTCAATGTCATGTAGAAGCGGAGCTAACAAATTGACAATGTTCAAAGGAAAATCTATATTTATTAATGCACAGAACAAACCAAATACCCAAGTTAGAGGAATATGCACGCGTGTAACAACACTTCCCAATTTTGAAAAGTGAGTTATTTCTCTGCAGGGACAGCTTAATACAATAGAGTGTATAGACCTGGACCTCTGCCAGCACCTGTCTGTTCAGGAATTTCATCCACTTTAATAAGCTGCAGCTCTCTGGATCTCAATTAACCAGACAAGCTGGTACAACTGTAGAGAACTCAAAAATAAGAGAGAGAAGATTTCACAGATTCTCCATCTGCAGGCCTTCTGTAAGCATGACACATACAAATAGAACTTAATATTCTAGATGACGTCCTTAAAATTATGAATTACAGTGAGGCAATGAGAAGCTAGAAGAGAAACATCAGCATGAGGCCCCAGAACAAATGTTATTTTTCATGGCTTACCTCAATCATTGTCATCAGAAGTCAGCATCTATACTAAGCACCTTATTGATACAACCACTCTAGTGGAATCTGAGATCTGCCAGAACTGCTAACTGCTCCATGAATTAACCCTAGCTCCAAGTAGGCAGAAGGGTTCACCAGCATGAATCTAATTACAGGATTGAGGCCCACAGTTATACAATGACAATTTAACTACCAGAATATAGATACATCTAAAGCCTTGAATAGCACAGTAAAGCATGAGAACCTAATTTTCACTCTGTAAGAGTCTCACAGGATTTCAAAGGAATGGAACCAATAGATTCTAAAGAAATTACAATAAGATCCCACAATATTTGCTAGGTGACTGTATTCTTTCCACATATTTTCCAATCTTATTATAGAATTCCAGAGCAGGGATAAAAGTTTCTGGTAAATTATTTTTGCTTGCACATGTAACCCAGAGATTCCTACTAAATGCCATTAGATTGATCACATGCACTTTATTTTTTAATAGTGACATAAAAGGCTGCTACCCTGCCTCATAAATCAGCCTGTCATTTACTAGACTCATTATCTGTCTGGTCTATTGGGATTGTATGCTCTTAGGGTGGGATCTTTCAGTGTTCATTGGTACTCAGCACAATATAGCTGCTAACCAAGTTGTGGTGTCTAGATTTTATCATAATAAGGCAGAAATTAGCATTTCTTCCGAGGGCATTTATACACAAGTATTGTCAAAAATTTATATTGTTAAACAGAGCTAGCAAAATTAATATAATTTGTACATTTTTCATCTTGTGATAAAAGAGATGTTTATTCTATTCCACTGCAGGGCACGTCAGAAGTACAGGTTGCATTTATTAAGAACATTCGAGAAGCGGCAGGATGGGCTGTGGATTAGAAGAAGTGGAAATTAGTGTGTCATACACTGTTTTTTTGAAGTAAGTTACTGCAAATAGGAATCAGAACATGCCTGCTGATTTACAGTACTCATAAAACAAATTACTTCATCTCTACTACACCATCCTACACATCACTTACCCAAGTACTTAAAAGATGACCGGAGATGATATAACCAGGTGTCGATTTATTGGTAAAATAAGCATCAATGGAAGATACGCATAAGCTAGGACTTGTTGCTGCTCTCAGGGGTGTTTAATCAAATCCCGCTGATTCCTTGGAGTCTTATCCATAGGCAACCACAAACCATAAAAGACAGCTGAAAGTGGAAGACACTACCAATGTGTAAGAAAGACAGACAAATAAGCATCAATGCTAAACTGGCACGTAACGAGAAAACCACCAGAATGAAGATGGTAAGATAAAATATTTGCAGATTTCATACCATAGTATCTCACTATTCAAAAGGTGTATCCATATCCCAAGTTCTTAATTCAGGCAACCTCCTCTGCTATGCTGCCTAATACAAACTGGGTATTGAAAAGACAATAGACATGCATGATACTACATAGAACACAGATCTATGATTTACAAAACACTGTAAACTCCTTTCCAATAGCTAATCCAGTTCAAATCTTGGCCCAGATTTTACATTTATAACCCAAGGAGATTAATACGAAAATTCAGTCTGAGGCAGGAATTAAGCAGGAAAACTTTAAGTCAACATAAATAAAAGTTAACATAAGTTTTAAGTAACTGACAGAGTCCCTTGGCATACACACTAGGGGCAATCGCATTCACAGGCAGTGCTGACCCCCACCCTCATATTAATACAGGTTTTAAGATGCTAAAAAGACAAGGAGCAGAAGCCTTTAAACAGACATGAACTGTCTTAAAGAAGAGTAGTATATTAATTCTCTCTTATGGCTGTACCACCATTCTTAATACAAACAAATCAATTTTTCTTCAATTTTTTTTCGCTTTCCAAGTCTTAGTGGTGCAGCAATACATATGTCTCCTACCAACGTAATAAAAACTCTATAGACAGACAGAAAAATCATGGGCTTCCCAATCCTCTGCTTTCGGTTGATCTTTGGACTTTTTCACATTAAGTGTACCTCTGTCGACATTAGTACACCATGGCCATATAATTCTTACACTCATCCCATGGAGGCACGCCACAATAGATTATCATACTCAATGACGTGACATAACCCGATTCACACTGTAGACCTTCACTGGTAGACTGAGATCAGGGTAAAATAAATTGCATCAGCGGTATTTGTGGCATCAATTGATTGCAAGGTCTAATATGGCTACATCCAGGAGAACACGTGAATGCTCCAGACACAGGGCATTTCTCTGAAATCAATGATTGCTTGAAAGGCTTGATAACTGGAGGCTTTGGGCTATTAACACCAGCTGGTCATTAAGTCCACGCAAATTGTTATAGCTTCTATAAACTTTTCTTATCTAAAAAAAACCAATTAAACATTTTCATTACATTACAGGGATGACAGAAGATAATTGGAGTTATCAAGAAATTATGTAGTCCTGTTAATGTGAGTTTCTATGTCCTTTCCATTGCTTGCCAATGTACTTGCCATCTAGATAAAATAAAAGTAACTGTTCAATTAGGTCCATATTTAAACCAAAAGATAGGAGAATACAAAATAAGGAACACAAAACCAAATGAATTATCATACTAAGCTGGTACTGTATTATCTTCTAAGTATAGTTCTGGAGATAGGACATAATGAGGGAGCCTGAGTTTAAAAAGTGCAGTTATCACCTGTGGAAACTAATTACTTTTCACACTTATCTTTATTTTAAAATTGTGAAGTCCACAGAAGGATAGGAAAATTCTATATTTACATAGCTTCTATGAACTATCCTGCATCATTTAGTCAAAAAATAATACCAGCACTAGAGGACAACCTGCCAACGGGTGCTCTTTGTATAAAGTATTAGTCCCTTAGTAGGTCTTTTCTGGGTATGAGCATCTTACAAAACTACTACTTCTGAAATATCAGGAGTTTCGCCCTGCATTTCAGTAAATCAGTTCTTCACTGGGATCAGGTTATTATAGTGAGATCTGACATAGGACTATGACTGTGTTTAAATGGGGTGCTTTTTACAGCATGACTTCAGCCTGTTTACAATATGAATAGAATTTGTCGGAATGTAGACCTTAATTTTTTGCTGCCGTTCTTTTCTTGCATAAATTGCTAAAGCTGAACAGCAGGCACAACAGCAGTTGCATCAGTTTCCAGGGAATTCCTGGTCATGATGTGCCAGCCTGCTGGACTTTAAAGATTTACTGTTCTGCACTTAAGGGAAATGTATAAGAAAATATTTACAAGTGCTCATTAGGGCTAAATTGTATCCTTATCCTGTGTAGGTACACAGGGAATTAAGAAAATTCTATAATGAGAATGGATGTAAGACTGTAACATTTAATGCGGGAATAGTCAGCTGGACACGGGAAGGATGAAGAACTGTATTACAAACACAGTAAAGAGGCCACGGTTGGAAAAAAGCAGAATATGAGTCACCTTTATTACAGACACAGTCACACTGGGATGTATAAACAGGAATATATTCTAAAAATATTGTATTATCTAGCCTTTTCTCACCTTCAGTCCTGGTGAGACTTTAGCTGTAGTACTGTGCCCAGCTTTTGTTCTCGTACTTGAAACAGGTTGTAGAACAGAAGCAATACAGGGAAAAAAAAAAAGCAACAAGACTTATGTTCCATAGTGTCTAGATGATCCAGAAGGAAAGACTGGCCTGCAAGAGATTTATGCAGAGAACAGGGTTAGAATTAACAATTACAGAAGTGATACGTATGAGATTGCTGTGTCCAGAGCAGACAAAACTGTAGTGGAGAAGCCCCAGGTTAAACAAGGAAAAAGATCGTGCAGACGCCTTACAGAGCGTGTTAAGTAATGGCAGGCACAGATGATTTTGCCATGAAGGGAGACAGGGACAGTCATGCGGGACTCACCCACTTGATTTAATACGTTCTTTTTGTTTTTAACGGAGTCCCACTTCACTTCCTCCCTGTACTGCTAGGAACTGAAAGCCTACATGGTGATGCTTCTCAAGGAAGTAAAGGAGTGAAAAATCTGCAAGGCTGTGTATGTCAGGCTGAAAGTCCACATACTGAACAGCAGAGCTAGCAGCTCCGAATGGGGAAAGAACTACAATTCCATCCTCGCCAAGACACCACAGACTGAATCATAGTCAGCCCTGATTTATCAAGACGTTAACTGTACTAAACAAAAAAATAGTTTCCCTAGTTGATGACTTGACCACTTCACAGACTTTGTATATAAGCAGAAGAGGATCTGTAATACATGATTTGGGGTTACTTATGCAGCATCCTGAAAGGAATAAAAGACACTGCTTTGAATCTGCAGGAGAGAAAAGCCAGGAGATTCTGAATCAGATTCGTAAGAGTAATTTAGAGAGTGTCTTGCCTAGCAGAGTCATAACTTCACTTGTATCAAGTTGGGTGGCTCAGAATGGAGTCCACTGCTTTGGAATGTGATGCTTCAGCTATCTGACAGGTGCTAGGGGTAAAGGGGCAGTTCGTGAACCTGAGGAAAATTTGAATGTTCAATTCTGACCTAGTGAGGTCACTTGAGATTACTTCAAGAACTTCAAATAATATCAAGCAAAGACGTCTTTCCAAAGACTGAGTAGTTTCAAAACACCAGAAGCATCTCTAACATCCCATTTTAGATGGTCACAGTTTCTACTTGTTCCAGACCTTTGTTTTACTTACTCGCCATAAGCGTCCTGCCATACAGGCACGGTCTTCAGCAGTCACTGAGGAGATCTAGTCATCAGTGCCTAGGTTTTCTCTTTGCTACGGAATGCCCAAAAGGATAAAGAGGTGACCACCAGAGCCAGCAGCATTAAGCACAAGGAATTAGCAGCTGCACCAGTCTATGAGGTCAGGTCTTGCAAGCAAAGCAGGATTTGTGTATCATTGCTTGCAGGTCGAACATACGAGGTTTCATGTTTCAGGACATAAATAATGGCATACAAACTCTACAAGAGAAAACTTGGCACATCTGAATTTTATGATAGCTTGGGGGTGGACTCAAATTAAAGCCTGTAAGATTTCATTTCCAGGTGTTTTCATTGTGATCAGTTTATTTTGGTATAGTTTTGTTTCTCAATCTAAATCTGTCTGGAAGTCTACGCATTTCCTGCATATACAGAGAAATTATATGGTTTGTGTCAGGGAAAGGTCTATTGAAGATGACGTGTGTTCCCTGACATGTAAAACCGTAAGTTTTCGTACTTTTTCCATATTATCCAGTCATTTATCTCATCCTTTCTGAAGTTTGGCATTTTACATAGATTGCACACATGGGTTTGTTTCCATTGACTTATTTGCCATTTGTACAGATAAAAAACCAGCCAGAATTAGACTCAAAGGGCTTCATCTATTTTTCTACGTAACTCAGCAGACTGCCTGTAAACATAACAGATCCATCTATTACAGCAGAGTAAAATCAACTGTCCTGATACCCCAAATTTCTTCCTACCAGAAAGGCATACATGCAGCCAGTTGTGATACTACGTGCCGTGAAAAGCCAGAACGGATGACCTGGTTGTTCTTCGTAGTGGTAGTTCACAGAAGAAGTATAATCCCTGAATTGATACTCTGCTCAATACCTTCAGGAAGTTTGGTTACAGCTACACAAAGTCTCAGACGGTTGCATGCAAAAATAGGCACAAGCTGTTCATGAGGCAAATGCTAAATGAATCTTCTTAGCAAAGCTGCTACTGTGGAAAAATTCTCATGTCTGTCTGAAGTTCTAAATTTACCCTAACATGCCAGCCTTAGTCCACTCGTAACAAGCGCTGCCTGCATGTTCAGGATCGCTTGACCCTCATAATTTGCTCACTTGCTTTTTAAATTCTTTTCCCACAGGATGTACCATCTGTACAATTCTCCAGTGTTTTTCACAAGGTCTCTGTGCAAATGTGGCCTTGGGGAGCAATCCACCATATTAAACAACTGCAAATAGTTCTCCTGATCTACATGACAAGCTATACTGGACAAAATGGGAAGAATTATTTGAATGTGCAGAGGGCTATAGCTCACCAGGGAAAGCAGGAAAGCAGACAATGGCCACAGTATCACTGATGATTTTGAGAAAGTGGGGCAGTATTATAATTATCTTCTTATCATGGCTATCTTTTTAAACAAGTCATTAAGAATACCTGATGTAGACGTTTAAACTGAAAATAAAATTTTCAGTCTCACTTTTTTTTTTTTTACCAGGTTTTTGAGTCTTTCTGTCCACGTTCTGCTTTTGGGGGGAGCTGAATGTGGCCCTATGCAACTACCCAGCTTTGCAAAGGATGAGACATTCATAAGGACTCAATGCCCTTTTGTCATGCAGGACTCAGTATTGAGTTCTGCTTAATCTAATGAAGAAATCTAGAGCGTGTTCACTGGATACTGTATGAAACTGACCATGCTGCACGCTGGAAGGCCAAGTTCAATCTAGATCAAGAGTCCACAGCAGTGCAGACCAAGAACTGTGTCTTCATCTTAGATATTTTGTTTCTCTTCACAAGGGAAAACATCCTGCGTGTAACATGGAGAGAACTGCTTAAACGAGTGGTGACAAATTAATCAGACACTAAAATAAAGGTGAAATAGGGCTGTCAATAGAGCTGCTATAATCATGACAAAAAGCAAATCAGCAGTTTTTTATATTTTAAAGACTATTTAAAATACTAGCTTTCAGACATTTTTGTTTTTATTACGCATCTAAGGAAAATATGTGCTTCATATGAATGCATGGTTATCACACCACTGTTACAACACTTTAGTTTGTGTCAGCATTTTCAGGGTGAACTTACTTTGCAGTAACAGACCTGTAACTTGTCCATAAAAATTTGCCCAAGGCAGAAACCTGACACAAAAGCTAACATAGGTACATTATTCTAAGATGGGGAGGGTTAAATGTTTTAACCTCAGACAAATATAAATACAATTAATGATAACTGGATTCGGTCACTTTCTGGAATCAAATTGAATAAATAACACAATACTAAGTGTAATAAATCATTTACAATATCATACCCTTCTAATAATGAAATACTTCAAGACATTCTCGTTGTGCAAACAGGGTGTCCCCATCATTTAAGAAAGGTGGTTCTGTAGTTCTTTATCTTCAGCCAGTTGCTTCCTAAGTATCTGTCCAGAACACACACCTTTCATCCAGAGATGTTACTATTTCTATTTTATAGATGGGACTTAGCCCAGGGACTTGCCAAAGGTCAGGAGGCGTGTGTCCGAGTGAAAAATCAAACTTGTACGCTAAATTCTTAGCCTTCATGCCAACCATAAGAACACTAGCAACATTCTGATCTGTTCATCAGAGTGAATTCACACCAAGAGTTTATTTTTTTTATTAAGACCTCTCAGTTCTAAGTCTCTCAGCACCAGCAACTATTATCTCTATAACAACTGGACTAGAATACAACTCAAATAAAAAATACTCTGAGATTGAATCCACATCATCATGCATACCCTTTCAGCAATAAAAACACAAAATTTAAATTGAGAGTATTCTGAGCCCACGTCTTTTGGACAACTGTGAGCATGGGTGATTGATCTATGAACCTAGACTGAATGTTCGTATGCACTGAATATATTTATGTTTCTGTCTGGGAGGGTCTGTGTATCTTAATGATGATAAAATCAGTTAGAAAACCAGTTTGCTTCCTCATTCCACAGTTTATAACTTTGAGAGGAAAAATATGATTTCCTAAGCAATCTGCAAAGCACACAACCTAAATCTGAAAAAGACTAAGATTATTCTATTAATGAAGAGGTGCAAGCACAATGTTAGATGACAAAGATTGGAAAGAAAAGAAAAACAGCAACGTCACAAAAAGCTGTTCCATTAATCTCAATAAAAGTAGAAAATCCTTCAAATCCAACAAGTCCAATCTTGAAGTCAACTCCCACATTAACAGAAGGCTCCGGAGCCATTTGCTGGGGAGCAGAGTAAGTTTACTTTTGAAATTCAAATGTGTGCAGTCTAGGCTGCAGTACTGTTTTGGTACTGGTCATTTAGATGACGCAAAAGAGTATGCTTTAACAATAACGTACCTATGATAATACTGTCGCTGTAGATTTGTTTTACAATATTTAATAGCATATAGAATATGCTAATGTATATTGTTTTAAAAAAAATCTAGGCAAAGTATAGTATTTGGGATCTAAGTGGGTAATTCCTTAGAGCTGCAGTCTCCAAGATAACAAACGTCTCGTTCCCCATCGTGTCTTGTCAGTAGTGCTTATTTGTTTTCTTCATGCATTAAAGCATCACTTCAGTATAATTATCACATTAATATCTACTATACAGAAATAAAAACATCTATATTATTAATCACCTTAAAAAGTGTCAAAGGTTCCTAATTGCCTTTATCTTTCAAACAACAGAAATCTCGTATTTTAAATTAGTGTAGTCAACAGGTATTAATAGTTTGACAAGAAAGAAACATGAAGATCCCTCTCCAAACCTTCACTCCTCATTTATATGCTAGTTTCTAACATGATAGGAAAACTGCTATACCATGTACTATAATGGAGAAACATACATATATATATTATATACAACAACTATAAACTTAGATTCCATTCTCCTTGACTCACCACTTAAGCAGGAAGATGAATTGAGGGTCAGTTAGAAAGGTGGATCAAGAGATAAGACACAGAGAGACCCGGTCAGACACTGAGAGCAGCTCATGCATACATTTATTTTCTCAGCAGAGGGGAGCGGCACTGTATCATTTATCATGGGAGATGCTTAGGACACTGTAGTTTAAAACAGCCAAATTAATCAGTGTACTGACAACTCTCTCTTTCTAACAAGACTTCTCCCCACTTAGGTAAGTTCATTTCCAGATATTAAGACCTAATTTTAGTTTGAAGCTGAACCTCAGACTTCTTCCGCGCTACCAAAGGCAACTATAGCACATCCCATCAATACTGTATTTCCAGCAGCCCATCGATCTGAGACAGATTTCCAAAAGAAAATGCTTTCTGAAACAGGTAGTGAAAATACAGGCCCTGAAGAAGGAAGGGGAGGCGCTTCACATCATTGGCAGAGAACAGCTTTACAGGAACATTTCGTAAGTTTGGGAAGTGCTCAGATCCCAAGGTGCTGCATGCCACAGGGCCTATATGGGAAAAGTAATCAGAGATGCACACATGCAGGTATATTTATCATTTAATTATTTCTACACATTAAACTTGTGTCACACTTTCTTTTAAGAGTTTCATTTTGGACACTTGCAAAAGCTTTCCTGAATGACTGATGCTCATTTTCCAAGGTGTTTATGATAGGGCTTCTCAAGGAATATCCTGGGACCTTTTTAATGATACCCAAACACAGGAGAATTAGGATGAGAATCTCTATCCTCTAGGGAACTTCCGAGTGTAGTTCGCACAAATTCTGTTGCCAGTTCTGTTCATCTACACACCCTCTTTGTTTTGGCAACCAGACATTGTTTCTGATGGCTTTTTACCCTGAGCCCTCAAAGCATGAAACAGCAGGAGTGGAAGTAAGAGTCTCGCCTTTGATCATTAACAAAGATCAGCTCTGATGGATGCCTTCAGGCTCGCAGTTTTCTCACCAAGCTTGCCCCAATACTGCTTGACAGATTATATCTTGTTAAATCACTTCAATTTGCAACAGGACATTCATCTTCCTGGTTATTCCTGACACTCCTGTGTGCATCAGCGCCCCGGTAAACATTGCCACTGCATCAGTGCCACAGAAACACGAGATTCTGGAGAGCTCAGTAATCACTACAAAGTGACAACACTGAGAAAACTTTTTGCTGTCTAGTTGTCTCTGAATGGTTTCACTGCCATATTACCCTACAGCAGCCAGGTACGTATTTTGGTACTGGTTTTACAGCTCCTCGTGTATGGCCGGCTTAGGCCAACCCGCCACATGATTGCTATGATCCCATCTTTCAGCATAACAGTTTCCAAATTACACGTATCATTTAGGCCAGAGGTAGTTCAAATAGTCTATGACCCTTTGCAAAGCTGTTCAGGTCAGAATGCTTCAGATATAAATATCTGAAGATCCATGGGAAAATTTACTTTATCACGCCAAACTGCTACAGTACTCACGCGAGGCTGAAGCAATGCAGTATGAGAGAAACACGTTCTGAAATAAACTGTGATTCTTTGTCAGAGCCAATACCCCATGTGAAACAGGGGAAAAAGCCTTCGTGTAGCCTCAAAGGATACAACCAATGGAAGCAATTCCGCAGGAGGCTTCACAGAACGTTATCTATACTGAACCACACACTGCAGCAGCCAGGCCCTCCTCTGTGTATGCAGGATCCAAAACTGTACAAACTGAACTCGTGTAAAACAAACCTTAAAGCCAGCCATTCGCTAGGTTCCTTGGTTCACTGAGATTTGGAAATTTCATATATCCATCCGAATAACCTGTTCTGACAGAAATAGCATCACTATACTTTAACATCAGGGATTTGAAAAAGCAATTCCTTAAACAATGATCATCCTATCTATCACTTCCACATACATTCACTCTCAAGCGTAAACCCTTCATGATACATAACGGGGAAGAGTTTAACTTACTTTTACAAAGCTGAAAGCAGACCTAAAGTGCACTGTGACCAATGACACTAAAAAGAATGCATCATCTAAAGGGCAGTTGAAGAAAATTATTCAAATTATCTACTGGTTCACAATTCCCTGCATGAAAGTCATTCGATTGTGTTTGTATCAAAACAGTGAGATTATAAATAAACTGACAGAAAACAAACTCTGTTGGCAGATCATCCTCAGTGGAAGTCCGTTTGTTTCTCTTACTCCCAAGCATCTCTCAGTCTCTAAGAGCACTGCAACCTACACACTTTCTAAAGATATCCAAGAAAACCCAGATTTTTAACATCTGCCTACCAGCCAAAGTGACCTCCAAGGTGCTATGCCTCTGGATGGCTTTACCCAAAGAACGTGCAATATTGAAGGAATTCCAACTTAGATGGTTTTCAAGGCAACCTCACACACAGAGGAGAAGAGAGTCACGAGCACAAACCTGGGAAAATAATAAAGCCTCTGGATTTGTTGGCTTGGGTTTTAATTTTGTTAGAATGCTAATGTATTAAGGGTTAGAAGAAAATAAAAGCACTAAATCAGATGCACTGGAGAGGAAATTGCACCTAGGATGTTGCAGAATAGGCCCAGCAGGCCAGAGAAACAAAGCTTTAGGACTCTATCTGCCTATATATGACCTGGATTCAGTATTACATCCCTGTTTGACAAAATACCTCAGCACAGGCTTAAAGCTAAGCCTGTGCTTAAATTCCACTGAAGAGAAGATAGATTTTTTAAGCTGTCAATCACTAGAGAAGCTAAAGGCTTTGAGTTCAGATATCTCAATTCTCACCTGCAGACAGCAGGATTCCTGTACAAGAGAACAATTTTCTGTAGCATACCTCACTACTTGAAGAAAACAGTTATTACAATTTTCAAACCCTGAAGTTAGGTATTTAAATCCCAAGCTAGGTACATAAATAACAAAGCTGCAAGATTTTCAGACATGCTGAGTTCCCACTGATTTTAATGAGAGCAGTACATGTTCAGATCCTCTTGAAAGAAAGATTGTTTAGATACCCAAGTATGAATGAAGAAGCTCGACTTTCAGGTGGAAACTACTTTCGTAACAGCCAGCCGGAGTTTTTTATTTGACGTTGTACACCACTGATTAGAGAGTCTGGCTCTGAATGATTATCAACCAGCACATTACACAGGAAGGGCTGTGCTTTTGTTTGCAATGCAATGGTACCTGAGGTAGAAACAGACTGCCACCCAGCTACTAATGGTGAAGTTAAAAACCGTGCAATTTAAACTGAGTTTCTTCACTAATAGCTACACACACACCTGGATTTCCTAGTAAGGAGAAAAGGACGCTATAGTATCACAAGGAAAGATCATAGCTTCAGACTTCTCAGACGCGGCAGGGGCAAGACGTATTTCACCGTTCTCGATTTGCATCTTTTAGTACGCATCTGACCCAAACCAAGTTAATTCACGTGGTTTCTCCGTTAGAAGAAAGGTAAGAGCTTGGAATCTGGAAATAGATGCGCTGTTATATACTTTGGCCGGCAAATTTCAGAGCATCATTGCCATTCGACCCTTGAGGTGGTATGGAGAAGCAACACACGACCTATATGAATCCTGTTTCCATCAACTTCTTGAAATTTGGCAGGTGCAAGACTACAGCTATTAAGCACCAATCCATACAACATTGATCACTATCTCCAGTACCTTCATTTGTCAATATATCCAGTGGTGAAAGCAAAATATTGTGCAGTACTTTGGAAGAGATTCTTTCACCACATCTGGGATACAGCTGACAGGAGATAGCTGCTTATTGGCACTCGTGCTATTAAAACAATCTGTGTGGCACAACCTATCATCTCTGTTAAACGTTAAGCAGTTCCTAGTATCAGGTGCTAATTAAGACCTGACAAATGAATTTTTGCAATTAGCAGGCCAGTGAAATTACAGTCTGCTGCTAAGAGAACAATTTCACCTCCTTTTCTAGACTTATTCTACCAGACTGTTCTCAAACAAATAGAAGGAAATCCAATTGTCTGAGAGAAGTCACTAAAGAACTGGGGAAAGAAATTCTCCCGGGATTTTCAGATGTCATTTCCAGATTTCTTTACTTTACAAGATCATCACATATCCCAGTGCCATACTGCATTTATTAGTGTAAACAAGATGATGAGTAAGATCACATCAACAAATCAGCACGCAAGGCAACAATTCATATTGCTGGCAGAGTTTACGTACCTGTGCACTACTTTCAGGAAAGTAATGCTCATTACTTTCAGCAAATTGCTCGTAAGGACACAATTTTTTCAAGAAGCTGTTTATTTAACTGCTTAATGGATATTCTTGTCACACTAGGCCAAGAAAAGTCACCTCAAAACTTTTGACATATCACCTGGTGCTATGTTATATTTTAAGTAATTTGGCACACATCACACTACCGTGCAATGCATTATTAAGTGTCACTCCAGGATATGAGATAATCAATCAGAAAAATCCTTTGGGATCAAAGGAATTGAATAACTGACATTTCTGCAGGAAAAAAAGTGTAGGGGGAAGTGAAGAAGTTGCCATTTGAGGAATAGACTATTCAAAGAAGCTTAATTATTTCTCTTTCCCTTTTTCTTGACATAAAGATTTCTAATTGTGTCGTATTTAGGTCTCAAACTTCAGGCCTTTCTTCTACTCAGTGCCTGGATTTCTCACCGTCTACATCGTGAGTCCTGGAAAGTCATAAAACGCAGAGAAATTCTCTGTTAAGAATTTGATCGTGTTACTCAGACCATTTGGCCTTGGGCTTGCATTCATCGTGTGAAGTGAAATGCTATGAAATGCTATGAAATACTATGAAGGCCAGCAACAGAGGGGGTTAGGGAATCTCTTCAGATCGCTCACTCACTTCCCACCCCCTTCCCCTCTCCCTCGTACCAGGCCAGGCTACTTTCCCAGATCAGTCTGTGTGCATTTAAACAAAACGCAGACTGATACAGCGTGTTCAGGTAATTGAAACCTCCTTTGGAAAAAAAAGAAGTGAAAATAAAGAAAAATTGCTGTTTATCTGAAACAATACAAACCTATCCTGATGCGTATACATAGTCATCGGAGAAATTACTTTTGTGACCCAGTATATCAAAACTGGCATTTCTGTTTGGCATAGGCTTGGCAGCTTTAGTTCAGAAATGGTCCAGCTTGAAAGAAGTACATGTCTATCACACACGTAATGGCTGTTAGTGCTCTATATTGAAATAATTTATGAATACCAAGAGGGCTAGACTCTGTAACCAAGGCTCGGGAAAAGGCACAGTACTGTATATTTTATAACTTCTTTAATTCTTTTATTTCTTTAGCCATGAATGCCTCCCTTTGGGGTTTTTTTTCACGTATTTCACAAACCTGGACATCTGATCTCTGGGCAAACCGCCCACATCAAAGAGGCAGCTCTTGAACAAAAGAAGTAGTCAAAGAAGCACCTGTAAACTTGGATGAAGACAACATTTTCCCGCTACATCATACAAAACCAAAATACGTACACACACACACACATGTCCGGTGAATTTATGACATATTTCAAATATGTCACTAACAGAATTTCTCATCAGCATTTCCCCAGAATGTCTCACGTCTCTCATCTCAGAAAGCAGCTTGTTTGATGATAAAACCCACATTTAATAGGTGGTGTTTAATTCATTACCGTATTAGCAATGGCATGATCTCTGCTGCAGACAGGAAAGGGATTTTTGAAACCAACTAGCCTTAATTTCTTTCCATTTACTGAACACGTAAGATAGCAGCAGGATGTTTAAAATGGACAAAATTAACACCTGTCTTTTAATTGCCTTCTACTAAGTAGCCAGCTAAAGACTATCTTTAGAAGCAAATAAATGAATTAGGCTTATAAATCCCATAGTGGGATGGGATTTAGTAGGATGTCCATTCCTTTCATAGGATATACATTCCACATAGCAGCTGCTGAAAAATATCACTTCAGACGTTGCATTCACCTGGCTGACCATGCAAAGGAGGGGTCAGATACGACCTGGCATGAACGAGCAGAGGGGTTGCAACAAAGTCAGAGAAGTAAATGCAAGCTGCAGTGCAGGTAATTCTTCTCTAGGGAAACCACATTCTTGCAGAGGCCACCTGATAAGTGCGTGGCATTTGTTCACAGTGTCTTGGCTTTGCTGTACAGCCGGCATTTTCCTTTGGGGAACAAATAGTATCATGAAGTTTCTTCACAACGCAGGGCATACCATATGCCAGTTGGGCACTACACACTGGTTTGCTCCTTGCATCTTTCTCTCCACAGTACACCTGTGAGGAAAATCAAAGACCTTTTTTCCCATTAGTGAAGGAGTAGACATTAGGCTTGTGAATTGTAGCATGCAAACAACGGGACAATTCAAGAATTCTATTTTAAGATGTTCATGAACTAAGGTATGTGCACAACTATGTTATCCTATGTACATATTTATCGGGAAGCATATGTACTAATACAGTAACAAAATGCCATCTTCCTAAAGACACACTTTGACTCATGTGAATATTTCAAGCCAAAGCCCGGAGTTCTTCCCTGCTCGCATACCCAGGCCTACATCCATATTCCTACCAGTATTAGTCAGAATTCAGGCTGAAGAGAGAATGCAGAAGCAGTGCTCTTCAAAACTCCCGCAGAAGAGCAGGTACATGAGAAGGACTTGTGAGTAACAAGCAAGCGCACTGCTTCAGGCAGGGAACTGTGTCTTGCTCACACACACGCATCTAGAGGAATTCACAATTTCTAATAAGGTCCTATTTTTCTCTCTTCTCAATTCCATCCCAAAGACCTACAGTTCCTTCAAAGAGCCAGAGCAAAAAAGTGATTCAAGGAGAGCTCTTAAGCAGCGGTCACACTGTGTAACCTGTCTGAAGGTTTACCAGTATAGTTCAAAGGGCATAAAAGGGACCTTGCTTCTTTGAAGTGCAGCTCCCCATGGTGTTTCTTCCCATAAAGAGCAAAACATATGCCATAAAACTTTATGCTCAAACTTACAGGAATCTGGCTGAGGGCCTGGGAGAGCAAGGAAACTAATTAATTCAAACCACCTCCTCGTTCCCCTGTTACCTCCCATCCAAACAGTGGCAAACCCAACAGAAGTTAAAAAACTTTAATAAAAGTACAGCCAGACCACAGGACATCATTTTGCTTTATGCAGGTGTTTGGGTTTTTTTTAAAAAGGACGCTAAAAGAACAAGAAAACAGGCCCTAGCCAGACTGCACATCTTTCTAAGGTGCAGGAACTCACCAGTGGTATACAGGAAAAAAAAAGGAGCGGATTCCAGTTTTACTCAGGTATCAGCAACATGATATTTTTATATATAACTATACGTACAATTAGAGCAAGTGCAGTATTTCAGTGCTGCTTTCCAGAGTACTCAGTAACATTACATGCATTTAACTAGAAAAGAAAAGAGGTCAGAGTAGCAGCACCACAAAGCCTAGCCAAGAGCAAAATGGGAGACCTGCTCACAGCAATTGAGACTTTTACATGGGTATGTGAAAGATACTGTGGTCAGATATTGCAAAAATAATTGATTCCAACAAGTGATGTTACAGCAACACTATGCTGTAAAGTGATTTGCTGGGGAGGTTATGGAACTGATGAAGGCAGGCACAGATTCAACAATCTGCTATTAAGTTATGATAAGGCTGACATTTCCACTGACTAAGAAACACAAAGTTAAAGAGATTGACTGTATATCCTCAACTGAGTATGCCATTCGACAGCCTGAACACTTACATTCTTTTCTCTGTAAGCACAAACCAGGGTATTTTGGCTGACAATGGAGAGACTATGGCCTGCACATGCAGTAGAATAGGATGTTTCAGTAACTGTGGTGAAGCCATACATGGAATTTCAGTATTTACCGTTTTGGGGGAGGAGGAACATTGACCAGCCATCATTCCCATCTTTTTTTCCCCTAACTCATATTTTCCCAAGCCCCTTCCCCTCTTACTTTACATTGTGTGAACGAGCTGGCAGGGCCATTTTATGTAGCTTCAAAAGCGTTTTTACGAACTGTGACACCCGCACAATCAGCTCCTGTCTCACTCCATGATAGGTTGATTCCTTTTCCAGCACTGAGCCGTGAGATTTTCCCTACGCTGAGATCTCCCACCAGTCAGATGCAGACAGCTAATTACGTATGTGCCTTGAGGGCTCCAAGAGCAGAAGAGAGACCAAGTACTGTGCCATAACTGGGTTTGTCACTCCTGCCCAAAGGAACCTGTCTGGCATGCATAGTCCAGCATGACTGTGTACAAGTCCCACCTTTGCATGGGATCCTCGCAGCTCCTGATCACAGACCACTTTTCTACACCAACAAGAATAAACGTAAGAGGTCGTGCTTGAATGTGATCACTAATAGCACAGTCAAGCTTTGCCCTGGCTAGCTAGATTTTGGAGGCAGCTACTCTAATCAAAAGAGCCAGGAAAGGATGACTAAGAACAGCTGCTGGGAGACCTATGGAAAAACTCTACCCTGACAATTGCTTTCAGTTTCAGAAAGTTTTCAGTATTCTCTGGATAGTTGTATCAAATGAAGAAGAGTCACAAGATCTGGTCATGCAATACAGGTACAAAAAATACCGCTGTGCATGACCTGATGATCATGAATAAGATCTCACAAGATGCTGTGAAATTCCTTAGAACTGAGATAAAGTGGTGGCAGCTACGACCTACCACAAGGTGCTTAGCGTTTTGCAGAGCTGAGAGCTTCTGAGATCACTTTGGACATGGACCAAAAACCTGACCCCATTGCTCAATTGGAAAACCCAAGTTTGCCCATGCAAATCCATGTTTTGCATCATATTCAGCTCTACACATCACTAGAGTCACAGAAACCCATGTGACCGCTTTAACTAGCAAGGGTTACTGACATGACTGTTTGTGGGCTCAAGACCTGAGCGCAAACATCCACATCCTCTCACACAGTCATTTCATTTGTTGTATCTTTTGTGGGGAAGAAAGAGCAATTTGCAAAGTAATACACTTACTGCACTGTGATTTGAATTTGCATAATAAAAGCATTTGCTTTTTAAAGCATATATTAATCCTTAGAAAGGAGCGAAAGTGAATGTTCTAATATAATTCAAGATAGCTAGACACAGTTCTATTATTTTAATTTACATTTTATTAGGTTTTTGCTTTGGTAAAGAAACACATGTTATAACTAATCACAGTTCTAATTACTGCCCGATTCTATCTTTTATTACTGCTAGAATTTCTATTAAGGGAATGAAAGAAACTAATAGGATCATTAAAAGATCAATAGGAAATATTGCTTACATAGAAGTTGCATTGTATAAACTTCAACTCAACAGCTAGGATCAAAAGAATTCCTTAGAAACAGAGAATAACACATTCATCCCACTTAGGAAAGAACATGAACTGATTTAAAGGCTATCCACAAGAAGAATTATTTTTAATTTCATTCCTCTGAGAGCAATAGGCAAACTAAAAACACAACAAAATTTTGATTATCTTTCCATCTCCACACTTCTAATACTCTTCATATAGAGTCTGAATATCTTTAAAGTGTATCATTAAGATCTGGAATGCACATGATGTTCCTGAATATAAGCAACATGGAGATGTGACTCACTTTAAATTGGAGCCTCACGGACAAGGTTCTCATTCTTAAAAGTGATGCTCAGGTAGATTCCGTTGACTCTCCAGCCTATCTAAATCCTCTTTTTCACTTAGTTTTGACAGAAAAATAATTATTTCACTTAAAGTCACTACTCTGCTTGAAGTGGTTAATCCAGCATGAATGCAATACACAGAAGTATTAACATAGCCCGTGTCTTTTCCCATATGCGAATACCTACTTTGATGCATCTCCTTACTATGGCAGACACAGTGAAAAGTAGGGGTGTACTGACGTAAGTACAATGGTGGAATCAGAGTAGGATAACTTCTCTGCTTGTTTGGTAATACTTTTAATACTGCTTAAAACCTCAAATTCCACACCAATTTCAAATCTAAATGCAAAATTCAATGAGAAGCTGTTATGGCCTACCNGACACAGTGAAAAGTAGGGGTGTACTGACGTAAGTACAATGGTGGAATCAGAGTAGGATAACTTCTCTGCTTGTTTGGTAATACTTTTAATACTGCTTAAAACCTCAAATTCCACACCAATTTCAAATCTAAATGCAAAATTCAATGAGAAGCTGTTATGGCCTACCAGTGGGCAGCAGCAGCAGCCCAGCAGTATCAAGTCCCAGAAAGTATAAGGAAAAAGACAGAGGTAACGCATTTCAAAGCACAGCTCACGTAGATGCAGTACCTGCCCCATGACACCAAGGAAAACAAAGAGTGGACATTTGGTACAAACATATGAGTGATTCAGGTGCCCAAAATTAAAATCAAGGAACTCCTGGATCTGTTCAGACCACTACTTACCTAGAAGTATCCTTCTCTTTTTTGGTTCTCCAGTGAACTC
>VZSC01009117.1:5854-51778 GCA_013398225.1 Steatornis caripensis
GTCCAGCGCTTCTAAGCCAAGTACTTGTGATATACTGTGCCGCAAGCTAGGCGTCTTCTGGTCAGCAGGGTTTTACCTTGTCTGTATTCCATTGGACTGTGAGTCAACGGGAGGGTGGGAGTGTGGTAGAGGGGAGGGAACAGTGAGACTGAGAGGATCGGGAGAAAGCTTGGGCTGTTTTAAGTTGGTGGGAGTTGGATCGCAGCTGGGAGAAAGAATACGATAGCTGCCGTCCGTCTGTGGGAGGAACTAAGAACAAGAACTTGGAATGGTGGAGCCTAATATAGTCAGTGTTTCAGCTACAACAAGCTTCCTGGGTCACAGTGTGAAAGATGTAATTTCTTGAATTAAACAGCTCTCTTGATGCTGAAGTCATAGCACAAAATGACCTCATGCTGCAACTTTGCTTCCCCCTACCTCCCCCTTGTAGTTGCTGCTTTAATTTCATACAATATGTTAACTCCGGTTGTTTGGAATCATGGGGAGGAGGGAGAGAGGGGAAACCAACCTGTGTAAAAATTAGCTTTGAGTTATTCCATCTGTGGACTCTTAATTTTGTCATGAAAACAGAAAAGCCTGGCAGGAAGCTAGCTTTTGACTGGCTTCATGCATCCTCTTGTCTGGAGCTGGTTAAGAAAGCGTGGCATTTAGAATGAAAGCAAAAGCTTCGTTTCTGGAACTCTGAGTGTTTGCCCAATTCTTTGACCATCTGTTTCTGTTGACAACCACCTCTTTGTGTTGTGCCAAAGTTATTTTGGCTTTTATAATCTGTATGTGCGTGCGTTTGTGTACGTGGTGGTGTGGTTGTGTGTGTGTCTGCGTGTAGATCATTAGGGTGCTCCTTGCTGGGTCAGATTGTGGGAAGTTGAATGCGTAGAAGCCGTTGTCTTTTGTGAGGATTGACTTACCAGGAGAAATACGGTGACTAATCCTGCTTCTCGTAAGAGACAGTATAGTCCTATCTGTGCTGCTACCGTGTGCTGCTGCCGACTTCCAGTAGCGTTCCCTAAGTGGCTTTGGTAGCGTCGCAACTGTTTGGAGTATGCGAGTACCTGCCTGAAAAGTCACTGCTGCCGTTAATAGTACCGATGGAGAGCCCGGAGTCTGACTGAATGTGAAGAACAGATGGTTCTCCGTACTTTTTGGTGCTCGAGCAGCGGCCTGTTTGGCCGTGGAGGTGCTCGGGCACATTAGCCTTTCTTGGACTTCACGTACCTTTCGTTCTTGTTGTCACTTACAGGGCGATTATTCATTCCCTGTGTCTTTGATACGCTAATTATATCTGTTGTCAGTAGATGTCGGAGGTGCACCAGACCAGGTCACGTCCACGACTCCGTCGTGGAATCGCAAAAGCATTTTGAAATGCAGGCTCAAAATCTAGCGCGAGACCCTTGTCCTGCTTGAACGTGTGTGCCTTTAAACCTGCGCTTCCTCTGCATCGTGAAGAACCTCTCTTTATGTTTTGTTCTGAAGGCTGTATTGAGAAACAGAGAATTTTCTGTGCTGCTTTCCACAGTTGTTCTTTCCAGCAGTGACTTTCGAACTCTTGCTTGATGTGAGAGTAGGCCGGAGTAACATATATAGCCCGTGACAGCAGCAAAATGAGGCTAACAAATACCCTACCGAGGATGCGGTATGACAGCTTCATCCATCTAGCGGAATTTGCATTGTGAGTATGAAATAGCTGCGTGTCATGGGCCACTGCCGTTGCACATAGTCATTTATTTAATAACTCAGTGCACAGACATTAAAGGGGAGCCATGCAACACATCATTTTGTGGAAGACAAGTGAGAAATTAAGAGATGGGAGCATTTGGAAAAGTCTGTTTTGTACTGTTCCATCGCCGTAACTTCTTAATTTTCAGCCAGGCGATGCCTCAGGTGTAAAATGGATCGGCTTTACACGAGCAATGGCACAGACGTGGACTGTGGTGTCTTGCAAGCTGCTTCCATCTGTTGTTTTCCTTTATGCTGAACAGGAAGGTGGCCTTTTAAAAAGTTCCGCTTATTCCCTTGCAAAATAAGCTATTGGAGTTAGTTATTCAACCTGCGCTAGGTGAGTCTTCTGGCAGGTGAACCGGGTAGGTTAAACTTGCTGAAAATCTCAACGATGACTTACTTTTCTCGAGAGCATCGTTAATTCACACAGAACTGAGTCTCTTTGTATTAGACAGTCAAGATTCTCCAGAAATGCCAAGCGCGGCAATTCCGTTATGAAAAGAACTACTTCAAGTCATGTGGAGTGCCTTGATGTCGAACTGCTTAAGTACTTACCCTGAGAGGGAAAATGGAGATACTAAAGCACCTGAAATGGTCGCTTCTGAAAGTGTGCGCATAAGCACTGAAGAAAACGCTTCTGCCATTTTGGGTATATTTTCAGGAATTGTCTTCAACTCGTGTGTTTCCATGTGCAAATTAGGGGTGTGAGGTCGATGAGATTTGTCGACGACTTCTAACTAGCGTGGTTGCGAGTGGGCAGCTCTGTTACTCCAGAAACACAATTGGAGTTACAGGAAGGCTAGGACTCGGTTTAGGTGGGGAGAGTGTGAGTTCTGTTGATGTATAAACCAAGTTTTTTTGATGTGAAAAATACAAGGCAGGTTTTAAAACAGCAGAGTCTGAATGCGAAATTTCTACATACTTTGGAAGCCCTTAAAATAAAAGTTCTTCACTGCCACGGGAGTAAAGGGCTCCTCATTTTTGTCATCCGTGGGAGCGTGATTTTAACGGTGTAAAGACTTCATGTTGTCTGCAATAAGAGTGAGTCATCAGGCTAACTGGAAAGGAACAGTAACGGTTGTCACTCCCCCTTAGCATCAGCAGTGCGAAGCTTCAGGAGTGCTTTCTGCACAGCGAGGCCGGTTCCAAACCTTCAGGTCTTGTTTGCAGAGCTCGCTGTCTGCATGAAATGTCTCGTGGCTGGCTTTGCTTAATAGCGTTTAAGAAGAAGAGGGCCTAGTGAGCGAAGCGCTCAAAGAATTTCTGTTCTCAAAGGCCTGTAGAAAGAGCTATTAGAAAAATAGGACAGTATGAGAGGCAGAGGCTGCTCTGAAGAGGATAAGAAAGGCTTGAGAGGGGTGACTGTTTTGAGTTAATTTTCACTGACGCAACACAGAAAATACAGGTCACTGTTGTCTTTCGTACTGATATTAGTACCACGGCTGCGAGTACAGGATGGCTGCACTGGTTACTCCTTCCTCACCCTCTCTTGCAGAAGGGCAGCCTAGTTAGAGGCTCGGTAGGTAAGCAAGTGCACTTCCGTAGTTCGGCAGCTGTTTTGAGAAGAGCGGAGCTCTATCCGCAGCTGGAGCGGAGACTTGTGAGGGAAGGGGGAGCTAGCTGGCCAGCTCTGGGGAAAGATCACGCGTGTCTGTGCGGGTGTCAGGTGCCTCTGGTTATGTTGCGTTTGCTGGAAGCTGGCGTGTTACTGGCAAGAGTCACGTGTCAGCTGAACCACAGCAACCTGCGTGTCTGCGGTCGAATGCTTAGGTTGCCTAGAAATGGTGAAGGGAAGCAAATTTGCGAGAAGGATGGGCTGCTTGAGCCCCGTTTATACCTGAAATACTTGAACGGAAAAGAACAAGAGCATGTTCTGCAGCTTCTGAAAACAACACTGAGGAATTATTTAAACTATCTATGGGTTTAAGTGGATGCCACCTCAGGGATTTCAGTGGCGTATCATCTGTTAAAAAAAGCAGAGGAGGTGTGTTGGAAGGCATGTAACAAAACCAAAATGTTCTTATTCAGTTGCGTGTCGTTCAGTGTTGCTGTTACCTGCTTATCATTAAGGAAGACTTTTACTTGAAGCTGGCCAGGTGGCTGAACAGCTTTAAAAAAAAAAAAAAAAAAAAAAAAAAAAAAAAACAAAAAAACCCCAAAACCAAACATGTAAAAGCACAAAAAGTTATAAGATGCTCAACTGGCAAGGAAAAAAATCTGTGGTTTAGCTTGAAACAAAGCAACGTGAAAACTTAAGGGTTCTTCTTGTTAGAATAACTGACTGTTTATTCTGCTCAGCTTGTTTGCAGTTACCTCCTCTTGGGAGAGACGGTCTCTAAATCAGACCGTGATGCAAAGGAGACGGTTAAGGGCTTTGATTGCAAGCTGGGTGGAAGGGCGATCGGTATCCCTGTCCGTTCTTTCACTGGAACCACTTAAACCTTTTTCCTGCAATCCTTAGTTTCAGCTTTCTGTCACTGAATTGAAGTCCTCCACTCAGGGCTGTAAATGAATCCAGAGGGATTGTTCTAATCCGGTTTCAAATGTGGAATCTGCGAGGGGCTGGTTAGCCTGTGGCTTTTCACCCTAGCGCTCGGGCTTGATCTGTTAGTTGTAAATACTTTTATTGCAAACTGACCAGCTGTGGCCTTAGCAGGCACCAAAGTCTTGCTTCCTCATGTCTGCAAGTCTAGCTCAAGCGGCTTTATCTGACGCTGAGGTTTAGGTCACGGACTTTTAAGTTGATGCGCTGTGTATCATTTGAGCAGAGGTGTTTTCCTGCGAGCCGCGTCCCCGAGAGCTGCGTTGTGTCGTACCGGCGCAGTGCGCGTGGGACCGCGTGTGGCTGGCGCCTTTGTTCTTTTGGGTAGAAAAGCTGGGGGGAAAAGCTCGTCTCAACGGTAACAACAGATAATGTGCCTCCTGTCTAATGTCGTTATTACAATGAGTTTCTCCTTCTGTAGGGCACGGTTGTGCCTTGCCTGGCACAACATACGCGTGACAGAGGGGTGTGCTACGTCATCCTTCTTGCTGTGGCCTGTTCCTATTAGCTGTGCCGTTACACTGCAGCTGGTTTGGTTCAGCGCCGTAGCAAGGCGAGCGGCTTGCTGTATAGGAACAAAGGTGGAGAAATGCACCGCGTAGCAGACGGCAAGTCCCACCGGTGATAGCATTGGGAGCAGATTTGTAATTGCCCGAGGACAATGAAATTATGTTTTGCCCACAAAACTCGGGTTTTGCGGTTCCGGACAAGAGGTTCAGCAGGTGCAGCTTCGCCGAAATGTTTGCAAGGACCCGTCTGGGTGTGTCGTACGTTGGTCTGGTTTAGTGCTGGCCTCTGAACGGGGGTTGTTTCCCGGGCCAGTGTTCAGGAACACAATGGCATTGGAGTTCCTTGTGCAGGGGGATTCTGCTACGTTACGTGACAGAGATGCTTGACTTTGGGCAAAATATTTTGCTGGTTGTAACTTTAACTCTGAACGTGACTAGAAGGATTTCTGCATGCCGTTGCTGTTCTCATGTGTTATGTGGAGCTTATCACTACAAGGTTATTTTGCCCATTTAGGGCATAGGCACCAATTGGACGCCATGCCTAAGTTTGAAACACGGGTTTATGTTGGCAGGCGGTGCGTATCTTGGCTTTGGAGTGTCTGAGCCGTGTAGGTAATATAGCCACGCAGATCCTGGCTCTGAACTTCAAACTTGCTGGTGAAGCNACAGCTGTGGCCTAAGCAGGCACCAAAGTCTTGCTTCCTCACGTCTGCAAGTCTAGCTCAAGCGGCTTTATCTGACGCTGAGGTTTAGGTCACGGACTTTTAAGTTGATGCGCTGTGTATCATTTGAGCAGAGGTGTTTTCCTGCGAGCCGCGTCCCCGAGTGCTGCGTTGTGTCGTACCGGCGCAGTGCGCGTGGGACCGCGTGTGGCTGGCGCCTTTGTTCTTTTGGGTAGAAAAGCTGGGGGGAAAAGCTCGTCTTAACGGTAACAACAGATAATGTGCGTCCTGTCTAATGTCGTTATTACAATGAGTTTCTCCTTCTGTAGGGCACGGTTGTGCCTTGCCTGGCACAACATACGCGTGACAGAGGGGTGTGCTACGNCCAGCTGTGGCCTTAGCAGGCACCAAAGTCTTGCTTCCTCATGTCTGCAAGTCTAGCTCAAGCGGCTTTATCTGACGCTGAGGTTTAGGTCACGGACTTTTAAGTTGATGCGCTGTGTATCATTTGAGCAGAGGTGTTTTCCTGCGAGCCGCGTCCCCGAGTGCTGCGTTGTGTCGTACCNTTAAAATAGTTTGAGGTGAAACACAGGGTTTGCAGTGGTTTGATTTGGAAAAGAAGAAAAGAAGTCTAACTCCTTGTTACAATCCGGAGGAGAAGATTTGAGCGATAAACAGAAATGCTCTTCTCTTTCCTGTTTTTCACGGTTTTGCGTGTGGTAGATCAGCGTAGGAAAAGATCGTACGTTTATGATGTGCTCATGCTCGACATCACTCAAATCCATCTGTAAATGTAGAGCTGTTGCCACACATCGGTTCTATATGCTGCGTATTTTGCAAACAGCTACACCTACTCGCAGACGGTACGAGGCATTAGGGCTTTGATTTCCAGGATGCTGTATCTACTTGGAGCCCGCAAGCCGTGAAACTGCAGTCGTCGAGACCGACTCAATTGATTTGGCTGAGCGCTAGCGATAGGAAATACTACCGGGCCGCGGGGGGAAGGAGTAGCTGCTCTTCTTTTCCAAACGGAGGGATTAATGGTGAAGATATTATTAAGTTGTGAGGCAACCTTCAGTAAAAGCTGCAACGCAGGGCTGCTGCNGTTTGTTCTTTCGGGTAGAAAAGCTGGGGGGAAAAGCTCGTCTCAACGGTAACAACAGATAATGTGCCTCCTGTCTAATGTCGTTATTACAATGAGTTTCTCCTTCTGTAGGGCACGGTTGTGCCTTGCCTGGCACAACATACGCGTGACAGAGGGGTGTGCTACGTCATCCTTCTTGCTGTGGCCTGTTCCTATTAGCTGTGCCGTTACACTGCAGCTGGTTTGGTTCGGCGCCGTAGCAATGCGAGCGGCTTGCTGTATAGGAACAAAGGTGGAGAAATGCACCGCGTAGCAGACGGCAAGTCCCACCGGTGATAGCATTGGGAGCAGATTTGTAATTGCCCGAGGACAATGAAATTATGTTTTGCCCACAAAACTCGGGTTTTGCGGTTCTGGACAAGAGGTTCAGCAGGTGCAGCTTCGCCGAAATGTTTGCAAGGACCCGTCTGGGTGTGTCGTACGTTGGTCTGGTTTAGTGCTGGCCTCTGAACGGGGGTTGTTTCCCGGGCCAGTGTTCAGGAACACAATGGCATTGGAGTTCCTTGTGCAGGGGGATTCTGCTACGTTACGTGACAGAGATGCTTGACTTTGGGCAAAATATTTTGCTGGTTGTAACTTTAACTCTGAACGTGACTAGAAGGATTTCTGCATGCCGTTGCTGTTCTCATGTGTTATGTGGAGCTTATCACTACAAGGTTATTTTGCCCATTTAGGGCATAGGCACCAATTGGACGCCATGCCTAAGTTTGAAACACGGGTTTATGTTGGCAGGCGGTGCGTATCTTGGCTTTGGAGTGTCTGAGCCGTGTAGGTAATATAGCCACGCAGATCCTGGCTCTGAACTTCAAACTTGCTGGTGAAGCATCCTGTGTTTCCGTGTTGTTGAACAGCGTGATGTTTCAGGTAGTCTGTTTTGCTGGTGTTCTGCGACGGCTGAACAAGAAAGCCTGCCGTTTATACCAGTACAGATGCAGTTTCTTTGTAGTTCCTAAGGGGTTAAAATAGTTTGAGGTGAAACACAGGGTTTGCAGTGGTTTGATTTGGAAAAGAAGAAAAGAAGTCTAACTCCTTGTTACAATCCGGAGGAGAAGATTTGAGCGATAAACAGAAATGCTCTTCTCTTTCCTGTTTTTCACGGTTTTGCGTGTGGTAGATCAGCGTAGGAAAAGATCGTACGTTTATGATGTGCTCATGCTCGACATCACTCAAATCCATCTGTAAATGTAGAGCTGTTGCCACACATCGGTTCTATATGCTGCGTATTTTGCAAACAGCTACACCTACTCGCAGACGGTACGAGGCATTAGGGCTTTGATTTCCAGGATGCTGTATCTACTTGGAGCCCGCAAGCCGTGAAACTGCAGTCGTCGAGACCGACTCAATTGATTTGGCTGAGCGCTAGCGATAGGAAATACTACCGGGCCGCGGGGGGAAGGAGTAGCTGCTCTTCTTTTCCAAACGGAGGGATTAATGGTGAAGATATTATTAAGTTGTGAGGCAACCTTCAGTAAAAGCTGCAACGCAGGGCTGCTGCGGTGCCCGCGTGTGCACGGAGGTGAGGGCAGGTGCGAACCCTGGGAAGGCTGCAGCTTTCCACCTCGGCTGTGTCCTGTCTGAAGGTTTGTCTGGGTTCATCCTGGTTTCCCCCCAGCAAGTGGTGTGTTGTAAGAATAAGCGTGTGTTCCCCGTGCTCCCTCCCTCCTCCTTTTCCCTTCCCCACCCCCCACAAGCTGGAGGGCCAGAAGGTGGGGTGGTACCTCAGGATAATGGTAGCAGAAGGCGAAGGAGGCAGACAGCTGGCAAGTTCTGCCCCAATATGCTTCTCTGAAAGAGGCAAGGAAAATGCAGAAGATGCGATGCCTGAATGGCTCACTTTGCAGCAAAAGGCAAGATGAAAAGTAAAATTAGTTAACATCTTGCTCATTTCAAACCACCACACGCCAGGTTTTTGCTCCCTCCCCCTCTTGCCTTTTCCCTGCGGCTTTATTTTCGGAGGGCAGGAGGGGGAAAGGCGGGGAATCCTGGGACTTTGCAGGGATCCTTGTCGTGAGCAGCGCTCCAAGAAGACGACCCCCTCCCCGTAGTCTTCCTGCTAGCTCTGCAAGTCAGCTTTACGAGATGAGGCAACTGAAGCAGACGGGCTGGCGGCTGTGTTCCTGTACCAGAAGCTTTTATATGCTGTGCTAATACAGTGTTATATGAGTGTTTTGAAAGCATAGGGTGTAAAGAGAGGCCGAGGCAACCGAAACCGTTCAGTCTGAAAAGGGAACTCGTTAAGGTAGGGTATGGGTACCCTTCAGGTAACCTAAGACCTTATCGACATACTGAGCACGGGAGATGGTGCTGCCGTCAACAGCTGTCTGATGGGAGAGCGTGGGGAGGCCAGAGCCAGACTCCCGTGGGAGGTGAACAGTGACAGGTGAGAGGGACAAGGTGGAACGCAGGAAATCCCGGCTAGATGGAAGGGAAAAATGAGTTTCCTGGGAGGGTGGTCAGGCATCTGAACGGGAACCCGGGCTGGTGCTGGGATCTCCGTTCTTGGATGTGGTCAGAAGTTAAATGAATACTTTAATGAAAAAGGACACGTGTGTGTCCTTCAACAGCTACTGCTTCTTTTGACAGTGTGACCAACACCTTCCTTAGTTGCAGGGAGCTCCGAGTGCGTGGTGCTCTGGTTACTGCTGGGAGTAGCGCTCTGATTCGATACTGAATTTCTTTGCGCGTGCAGTCTCGGCACTCGGGTCCCAATAAATTGCGGGTCCGATTTGTGTTGTGCAGGCAACTGTTTTTTGAAGAGGGTTTTGTTCCATCCGACTGAAACTCCGTGCTGTGTTGTGGCGTTTGCTTTACGTAGTGGTGTTCCAGCAGGACTTGGGTCCTCAACAAAGCAGATGCCTGTTACTGAACATGGGGGCAGCAGAGGCTAGGGGATAACTAGACTCCTTCTGGCAGCAGCGGCGAGGGCTTTGCTCTACCGCTTGACTTCCTCGAATAGGCGTGTGAAGCTTACGCACCGTTAAGACCGGAACGGTGATGACTTGTCTCTGAGCGGTTACGGAATAGCTGCGGTCCGAGAGCTTTCCTTGTTGTGAAGCGACGGAGAGGAATAGCGGAAATGATGATGTTAATCCTTGCCGCCTCCGCTGGAAATGATGACTAATCAGCCTTAAATGTGTGCGAAACGCTGCTTCTGTATGAACTGCAGTGAAAGTACAGCTAAACGATGGTGCGATTATTGTAGGAACACATCATTTTTATTACAGTTGGGGTAGTTGAACATAATTCTTTTGGGTAAATGCTACCATTAGTTAATTGGACAGAAATAGATAGATGCCAGTGTAGAATGCTTCAGAAAATGGCTCGGTTAGAGACAATGCAAATCCCACATGTCGTTGCTTTCAGTACAGACCGACTATACTGCAGCTTGGAGCTGGAGTAAAACAGCTTCCGAAAGCTCTTTAGCTGCTTAGTGCTCACGGTGGAATTTCTCACACTGACTTCTGAGCTATGTGGTAGGTTGCTGCCGTGGGTTCTGTTCTGTTCCAGCTGGAATGTGGCTCGATTCTTGCTCGGTAATTCTTGCAGTACACCAGAGCACTGTGGGAAAGACAACAAATAGGAAAGCAAATTTATTTGCTGTTTTTCGGGCATCGTTCTCTGAGGTGCTTGTCTGTCTAGCAAGCCTTTCAGGAGCAGCCAGGTGACGGCGCTCCGTTACGTGAGCCCTATTTCTGCTGCAGCCCAAGGGTGATGCGTAGTCCATACTCCTCGTGATGGTGGCTTTAAGTGCTCGTGGGCTCGTAAGCAGAGTTTACACCTCGGAGCTCTTGTCCTTAAAATTCACCAGTAGCTCCACCTTAACTGCTTTTCTCTTTGTGAATCTCAAAAACGAGCCAGGTGGGGACGATTAATGGCACTAAGAAATGCCACAGATGCCTCTAGCGAGGCTTCCTGTCCTTGGCGATGCGAGAGGAATGGGAAGGATTGTGGACTTTCGGGTGTGTTATTGGTGGGTCCGACTGTCTGCTACATGAGGACTTCGGAGTCGGTCGTGATGTTTATTGTTAACAGCCCTAGCTGCAGTGTATTTCTGTGAATATGGCCGACTGCTTTCGGTAGAATCTCGCGGTATCTGCAGGGCCACACGCGCGGCGGAATATGTGCTAGGGGTGCGTCTAGGTTGCTGATGCTGAAACAAGGGCTGGAAAGCTGTGCGGTAGTGTTTAGCAGCACTGTCTTCTAATGACTTCGCAATCTCTTCTTAGCACAGAGAAGCTGAATGCCCTGGGCTGTGTCCTTGTGTCACTTTGACTGAAAGCATTCAAATACTCTGTCACTGTGCTTAAGGCCTTATGGCCCTTTTGCTGTGTCTGAGGTTACTGTAAGCAGTGTTGTTTTCCTGCAGTGTTTATGTGGCCATTGTGACAAGAGGATGAGTAGANTCGAGACCGACTCAATTGATTTGGCTGAGCGCTAGCGATAGGAAATACTACCGGGCCGCGGGGGGAAGGAGTAGCTGCTCTTCTTTTCCAAACGGAGGGATTAATGGTGAAGATATTATTAAGTTGTGAGGCAACCTTCAGTAAAAGCTGCAACGCAGGGCTGCTGCGGTGCCCGCGTGTGCACGGAGGTGAGGGCAGGTGCGAACCCTGGGAAGGCTGCAGCTTTCCACCTCGGCTGTGTCCTGTCTGAAGGTTTGTCTGGGTTCATCCTGGTTTCCCCCCAGCAAGTGGTGTGTTGTAAGAATAAGCGTGTGTTCCCCGTGCTCCCTCCCTCCTCCTTTTCCCTTCCCCACCCCCCACAAGCTGGAGGGCCAGAAGGTGGGGTGGTACCTCAGGATAATGGTAGCAGAAGGCGAAGGAGGCAGACAGCTGGCAAGTTCTGCCCCAATATGCTTCTCTGAAAGAGGCAAGGAAAATGCAGAAGATGCGATGCCTGAATGGCTCACTTTGCAGCAAAAGGCAAGATGAAAAGTAAAATTAGTTAACATCTTGCTCATTTCAAACCACCACACGCCAGGTTTTTGCTCCCTCCCCCTCTTGCCTTTTCCCTGCGGCTTTATTTTCGGAGGGCAGGAGGGGGAAAGGCGGGGAATCCTGGGACTTTGCAGGGATCCTTGTCGTGAGCAGCGCTCCAAGAAGACGACCCCCTCCCCGTAGTCTTCCTGCTAGCTCTGCAAGTCAGCTTTACGAGATGAGGCAACTGAAGCAGACGGGCTGGCGGCTGTGTTCCTGTACCAGAAGCTTTTATATGCTGTGCTAATACAGTGTTATATGAGTGTTTTGAAAGCATAGGGTGTAAAGAGAGGCCGAGGCAACCGAAACCGTTCAGTCTGAAAAGGGAACTCGTTAAGGTAGGGTATGGGTACCCTTCAGGTAACCTAAGACCTTATCGACATACTGAGCACGGGAGATGGTGCTGCCGTCAACAGCTGTCTGATGGGAGAGCGTGGGGAGGCCAGAGCCAGACTCCCGTGGGAGGTGAACAGTGACAGGTGAGAGGGACAAGGTGGAACGCAGGAAATCCCGGCTAGATGGAAGGGAAAAATGAGTTTCCTGGGAGGGTGGTCAGGCATCTGAACGGGAACCCGGGCTGGTGCTGGGATCTCCGTTCTTGGATGTGGTCAGAAGTTAAATGAATACTTTAATGAAAAAGGACACGTGTGTGTCCTTCAACAGCTACTGCTTCTTTTGACAGTGTGACCAACACCTTCCTTAGTTGCAGGGAGCTCCGAGTGCGTGGTGCTCTGGTTACTGCTGGGAGTAGCGCTCTGATTCGATACTGAATTTCTTTGCGCGTGCAGTCTCGGCACTCGGGTCCCAATAAATTGCGGGTCCGATTTGTGTTGTGCAGGCAACTGTTTTTTGAAGAGGGTTTTGTTCCATCCGACTGAAACTCCGTGCTGTGTTGTGGCGTTTGCTTTACGTAGTGGTGTTCCAGCAGGACTTGGGTCCTCAACAAAGCAGATGCCTGTTACTGAACATGGGGGCAGCAGAGGCTAGGGGATAACTAGACTCCTTCTGGCAGCAGCGGCGAGGGCTTTGCTCTACCGCTTGACTTCCTCGAATAGGCGTGTGAAGCTTACGCACCGTTAAGACCGGAACGGTGATGACTTGTCTCTGAGCGGTTACGGAATAGCTGCGGTCCGAGAGCTTTCCTTGTTGTGAAGCGACGGAGAGGAATAGCGGAAATGATGATGTTAATCCTTGCCGCCTCCGCTGGAAATGATGACTAATCAGCCTTAAATGTGTGCGAAACGCTGCTTCTGTATGAACTGCAGTGAAAGTACAGCTAAACGATGGTGCGATTATTGTAGGAACACATCATTTTTATTACAGTTGGGGTAGTTGAACATAATTCTTTTGGGTAAATGCTACCATTAGTTAATTGGACAGAAATAGATAGATGCCAGTGTAGAATGCTTCAGAAAATGGCTCGGTTAGAGACAATGCAAATCCCACATGTCGTTGCTTTCAGTACAGACCGACTATACTGCAGCTTGGAGCTGGAGTAAAACAGCTTCCGAAAGCTCTTTAGCTGCTTAGTGCTCACGGTGGAATTTCTCACACTGACTTCTGAGCTATGTGGTAGGTTGCTGCCGTGGGTTCTGTTCTGTTCCAGCTGGAATGTGGCTCGATTCTTGCTCGGTAATTCTTGCAGTACACCAGAGCACTGTGGGAAAGACAACAAATAGGAAAGCAAATTTATTTGCTGTTTTTCGGGCATCGTTCTCTGAGGTGCTTGTCTGTCTAGCAAGCCTTTCAGGAGCAGCCAGGTGACGGCGCTCCGTTACGTGAGCCCTATTTCTGCTGCAGCCCAAGGGTGATGCGTAGTCCATACTCCTCGTGATGGTGGCTTTAAGTGCTCGTGGGCTCGTAAGCAGAGTTTACACCTCGGAGCTCTTGTCCTTAAAATTCACCAGTAGCTCCACCTTAACTGCTTTTCTCTTTGTGAATCTCAAAAACGAGCCAGGTGGGGACGATTAATGGCACTAAGAAATGCCACAGATGCCTCTAGCGAGGCTTCCTGTCCTTGGCGATGCGAGAGGAATGGGAAGGATTGTGGACTTTCGGGTGTGTTATTGGTGGGTCCGACTGTCTGCTACATGAGGACTTCGGAGTCGGTCGTGATGTTTATTGTTAACAGCCCTAGCTGCAGTGTATTTCTGTGAATATGGCCGACTGCTTTCGGTAGAATCTCGCGGTATCTGCAGGGCCACACGCGCGGCGGAATATGTGCTAGGGGTGCGTCTAGGTTGCTGATGCTGAAACAAGGGCTGGAAAGCTGTGCGGTAGTGTTTAGCAGCACTGTCTTCTAATGACTTCGCAATCTCTTCTTAGCACAGAGAAGCTGAATGCCCTGGGCTGTGTCCTTGTGTCACTTTGACTGAAAGCATTCAAATACTCTGTCACTGTGCTTAAGGCCTTATGGCCCTTTTGCTGTGTCTGAGGTTACTGTAAGCAGTGTTGTTTTCCTGCAGTGTTTATGTGGCCATTGTGACAAGAGGATGAGTAGAAGAAAAGGCTTGTGTCACCTGAGAACTATTGTATATGGCAGAGATGGCGTTGGAGCACCGAGTTACTCAGCTATGCCTATATATTTTTAACGGTGAACTTGCTCCATCCTGTTTTTTTTTCTCACCTCTCCCTTACCCTCCATCTCATCCAAGCGTATGAAATTCAGATGGGGTATGCCTTATTCCATAGATTTGCCTGTACCTCTAATGGGATGGAAAAGTAGTACATTAACGATGGGAAGTTATTTAGTGCTGCATGGAGTTAATTGCTTCTAATCGGTGCTTACATCCATCTGGTTTTATGGTACACAACAAACCTCTTTGTTGGATTTGCTCGTTAGGCATACTGTAAATCATAGCGATGCTCTGGCATCTTGCATATTGTGTTTCCATTAGCTGGACTGTGTTTTCATACAGCCGTGATCAAGGACTGGTAGTCAGTGGGACGTGGAGAGAGATCTGCTGGAGTCTCGGCTTGGGAACGCACCAGGGAGTGACCCCTTGTAAGTTCCCTCGTGGAAATTTGCAAACTGACTGACTGTTAGCTTTAGGGGCAAGAGGGTGTGGGACAGCTGTGGGACTCGGTGCAGCAGCGTGGTAGCTCTGCACACCCCAGTGAAGGACAATTCACATGGACATCTCCGTAGCAGTCCCTGTTTTCCGTGGCTCGGAACGCGGGGAGGGTATGTCCTTGGACTGCAATGAGACAAATCGTGTCTTGGGCTGAGGAAGCAGCGTTGTTTAAAGATGTGAGCTGGTAATCCCTAACAAGAAAGAACAGACTCTAACTCCATGGGGAACTCGAGACGGATCTAAGGGTATCTGACCCTTTACTCGTTTTTCTTCCAGAAGGTGTCGTACGGCCCTGTTAGTCTGTCGTCTCAAGGGTCAGTGCCGGGTAGTTTGAGGAGAGAGGTGTAAGCACCGTGTCAGTTCAGAACGGCCTGCTCGAGTGGAGGTTGTTGCTTACTTGGCTGCTGTAACCTTGATGAGGGGAGGCCTGTTTCATGGAGTCAAATAATTTTCTATCTGAAAAAATTCCCAAATTCCCTTTGTCAGCTGAAAGGTGACATCAGAGCTGCGGTTAGCGTTGTGTTTGCGTGAAAACTCTGCCTGTTTTTGGGAAGCTTTTTTTGCTGCATGTAGCAGTGAAGCGTTGTAAAAACAGGAAATTCCTTGCGTAAAGATAAAGGGAAAGGAAATAGCGGTGAGTTGTGCAGGTTAACTAGGCAACATGCTGTGGAGGGAGTTATAGTTCGCTGAAGTAGGTAGGTTTTTTTTTTTCTTTTTGGTCGTACCGGTATATGTTAAATGGCCAAGTACAACTTGTTCATCTTCTTGAGGTTCTACAGCGGGTGACCTGCTTTCTGTCTTTATGATGAGAGCATGAATAAACATTTAGTTTTCCCTAATAAAGAATCTTTTTTGTCACTTTAGTTTTTCAGCCACCCCTGGTGGTCTTTGTGAGGTTTTTTTTTTTCCCATTAGCTTAAAAGGAGTGTAAAACACGGGACTGCGTTTCATTCATACGATAGACGTGTTACTGTATTTGACTTCCTTATGCTTTAAAATGGTCAGAAAGCGCATAAAACTGGGCATGAGGTGGATAAAAGAATTCCCAAAGGCCTTCCTGGAAAAGGCGGAAGGTGCTGTGCTTTGATGCGGGGTGTTCGTGGTACTGCACTGCACAGAAAGCTGTGCTCTGCCAAAATCAGCCCTGGTGGTGTGTTGTTTTTTGTATGGTAGGCAGTGGTGTTCTGGATGAGGAATTAAAAGTCAGGTTGGTCTATAGCTTGATGAAGTGTTGCTCTCCAGGTTCAATGAAAGATGCAGTGAGGAGCATCTCTACTGAAAAGGACCCGGGGGCCTTGGTAAGACTGAATGCGAGCCTGCCCTGCGCCCGGGCAGGAGTACAGCCCACGGGGCTGTGCTAACACGAGCACAGCCGGTCTGTTGAGGGAAGGGGTTATCTCCCTCAGCACTGCTTAGACCACATCCAGGGCCGTATGCCTGGTTTTGGGCCCCACAACACAGCAAAAAGCAGGAATGAACTGGAGTGAGTTCAGCAGGGCTGGGCTTGTGCAGCCTGGACCGCGTCGGTGCCAGGAGACCCAGCGAGGGGTCTGTGGTGGGGTCGTCGAGAAGACGAGTATGGCTTCTGAGAGAGATGTAGCAGCAGCAGGGTGACAAGCGAGGGTCGGGTGGGGTATAAGGAGAAACCTTGTCATGATAAGGACCGTTGATCAGTTGGAATGAGTTGCCTGGAGAAGCTAAGCAGCCTCCGTCTTTAGAGATGAAGAAGACCTGGCTAGATATGGTCCTGAGCAGCCTGGTCTGACATCACAGCTGGCTGTGTTTTGAGCGGGAGGTCAGACTAGTGACCTCCCGCAGAAGTTTCTCATCTGACTTCAGGCTAAGATCTTATGGATCTTGCTGCTGGAAGTGAAATTCTCATTGAGCCTGTCCATGCCTGTTGGGTCTCTGTAGCGTGTGTCCGTTGTAACAGGCATCTCAAAACCTGAGGTTTGAATACTATATGAAGACATCGGTTAAAGCTTTGGACGGAAACAGGTGGATGAGAGCCGTGGCTTTAGGAAGGATTTTTTTGGAAAACGTGAAGGTAAGAAAGCTGTATAAAATTAAAAAGCTTCCCCAATGCTTTGTAGAGGACAAGATAACCAGGAGGAACACGAAACGCGACTGCAGTCACGGCGGTTGGTGCCATTTCAGTGGTACTCTGTGTGTGATCTAGGATGACTTCTTGTTACGAAGTCCTGTGTGGCCGCTGCGTCGTGGAGTCATTTTTAGATCAAAGACTGTTCGTCCAAGAGTCGTGAGCCTGGAGGGTGTTGTCTGTCGAAGCGGGACGTGACCCGCCCTGTGTGGGGAGCTTTGCGATCGTTGCGATGAACCCCACGGCAACTCTTACTGTGTACGTGGAGCTCCCAGCAGCTCCTGTTGGGATGTGCAGCAGTAGCTGCAGCGCTTAGAGCTCTCCGATAGCTGCGAGCCGAGTGAGATCTGTTGTGATATGTCATTGCTGTTATTCTTGCAGTGAGCTGTGTTAATCTCTTGGATATATGTTCCACTTTGTGCTATGAAAATCTCTCCTGGAGGACAACATTTGCCTTTAATGTTATGGAGGGCTGTTGTGCTAGACTTCAACAGTGCGTTGTTTTCTCCCTGTGCCCCTCGGTGTCCTACCTATGTATGTTGGTACGTGTGTCTTCTATCAGCATCTCTGATGTTCGGCTGCCTATGTTGAGCGCTCTGAGAGCGAAGAAAATAGTGACAGGAGCCGCTTTTCCAGCGGATGCAGGAGCACTGGTCAGCGTGGCGTAATAATTGCTTTTTACGTACAGTTTGAAAGTACGGTCGTCTGTCCCAGCGGCGTTTTTGTTGGGGCACCGTGTCCTCAAAAAGGGGAGTAGATTTTAAAACTGGAGGAAAACGAGCGGCTTAGTTTTGTCAAAATAGGCAAGTTGTGTCAAAGAATTTTTTCTTCTGATATCTTCATAAGAAACAAGTAGCATTTGTAGAGGTTTCGGCAGCTCGTTTTCAGGACAAACATAAATAATGACCTAGAGAAACTACCTTATGCAGATGCAGTGGCGCGCTGTCATCCAGCTATCGTGGCAGCCCTACCAAGCTCTGTGTCTGGTGCAGCATGATGGATTGATGTGGTTTGATGAATGGCGTATGCCTGGGCACCCTATTAGAGCACATTCGCTTCAGGAAGATTAATTGTCTCAGATTGTGCCGGCATCTTTCAGGACTCAACGTTTTTGGTTTATCTATCAATCTTCGACATTAGCTATAGCATTGTATGCTCGAGTCAAAAACCGTAAGGGTGAATTAACCAGTTCCTTAAAGATGGATGGAGGCTTTGACTGTCTCACGCAGCTCCTGTACGAGGACGGTGTCGTTTCCAACGCACGAGGCGGAGGAGCCCACGGGAGCATTAGGCCTGGACAGTGTGTCCTCTGCTGCGTTCCTGGTTATCGTTAGTGTGTTTGCCCTTGCCTCTCTGTGCTTTCCGCTTTACCGGCGCTCGCAGCAGGTGGCAGGCTGAAGCATGCGAGACGGGGAGCCTGGTGCTCTAGGAAGCCCAGCACTGGAGAAATCCCGAGGCTAGTTTTCAACTCGTGACGGTAAGGAGGAAGAAGAAAAGGCCGAAACCAACGTTTGCTCGTTGAGATTTTAAATGCTCAGGTTTCTTGAAGCTTTTAAGAAGCTGCCGAGAGGGCTATGAGCAACTTGTTCAATTTTTTTTTTTAAAAAAAGATGTTGGGAACTGTTTTAGCGTCCTGTGATTGTAGAAGCTGGTGCCTGCAGCACGATTGTAGATCGCATGAAACTCAAGGGTCTCCACTAAGGACTGGAGACAGAGAGTCCGAAGGCACTGAGAACTCTGCTGGTTCCTTCCAGCAAGAAGTCTGTGGATGGAGAACTTTGGTATGGGTTGGAATGGAGCAGTGAGGCATTCTGGAAACAGTTAAAGATCGAGAGCACAAGGGACCAGTGCCTAATCCAAATGTATTTTGTATGGAAGGACACGGCAAAGAAGAGAGAAGTCTGTGAGCGTAAGGCGCACAGGACATAATGCATGGGTAACGGCAAGTGAGAAGGCTAATCTGGTCAGCAACCGGTGGCGATTCCCAGGGGAGGGAACAGATTAAGGAAGTCACAATGCGTTGTATTCCGTGTCCCTTGAGGTCCTGGGTATGCCTTAATAATTTCTTAGCTGACAAAAAATTTGCAAGGACAGGCTTGGTGGTTGTAATTGCGTATGTGTCCATCGCCCTTCCTGGGACGCTGCTGGCCTGTGCAATGAGGGAAAGCAGTCTGGGACTCTGAATGTAACACAGCGCTGTTCGGAGGGCTGGACACTGGCAAATGCAGCTTCTAATCCTGTTGGGTGCTGTGCGTCACAGCAGAAGAGAACCCTTGCTGCAGTGTGTGTCTGCAGGTATTCAGTGCCTTTTCTACCCTGGCTGTTTCTTTTTGTCAAGGCAGGGTATTCGGACAGGTGACAACCGGTAGCAAGGGACGGTGGCTCGCAGCCACGGGGTAAAGAAGAAGAAAAAGAAAGCAAAGCAGGAAGGTGAAAACGTTGGGCAAAGTAAGAGGGACTTGAAATGGGAAATGAGCGAGCAGATGGCTTGGGCTTCAACCGCTGACCTGTCGTTTGTACTTCGGCACCTCTGATTCAGCGGCTGATCTGGGGTATCTTCGCGGCTCGGTGACAGCAGTCATGTAACAAGCCAGGAGCCCTAAATCAAGATCTTACCACATTGGTAAGGCTCTAGGAGTCAGGATGGTTTCAGTGGGGGCCGAAGCGAGTTTGAGCATCACGTGCTGCTCCTTTTGATATGTTTTAAGAATCCAGCTCTTTCACAGGGCCTGAAGAACGGCTGTGGGAGAACAGATAGGTACTTCAGGATGGGAGGGGAACACGGTGGAAGAACTCACTGTGAGTTTAGCGGTATGTTCCTTGTTCTCGTGGCTCCACGCCTGTCTCTCACCTGGCTCTTTGGTAGCTGGGTAGTTGGTTTAAGATGCCGAAGTTCCGTGTAGGCCTGAAAAAAAAAGAAGAGATGGTTGTGTTAGTTCAAGTGAGGCAGCCTCAGAGATGTGCTTGAGAGAGAAGTGACATTATCATAGGAGGTGGTAGTAAAGCATGTCACAAGAGCTGGGGCTTGCAGCCAGACTGTGAAACCGTATGTCTTGTGTGCACATGAGACAATACCGTTCAGTGAGTTTTCGGGTTGTGCTCTGCTGCTGTGTTTTGTGTATCCAGCTGTCTGTCTGCACTCTTCCATCCTGGCCTAGAAGGGTGACAGGGCTACGTGTAGACAGAAGCTGGTTCTTTGAGTACTGTTGAGAGTTTTGAGCTGCTGAACGCTTTGTAGCAAATCGGGTACTTAATTAGTTGCCTGGTTGGAGAATTAATGTGGGGGAAGGTCCCAGTGCTCTTCATGGAGTTCACACATGGATACGTAATCCAGAATAGGGTCGGGAAGGATGGAAAGTTGGGCCATGGAAGATGTGCTAATAATGTTGCGGCTTCCGCATCTCGATTTTTCTGGCCAGGCTCCTTCTCCCAGCCAGAAGCACTCAGTATTAACATCACTCGCGGGTTGCTGGATTTAGCAAAGCTCTGGAGTTCATTTTTTTTTTTTTTTTCTCCTGTCCGCCTGTCGGGCAGTCTGGACTTTTGGAGTGAATTCCTCTGTTCCCGTGTGCAGAGGTTCTAAGAGATTGCTGCCCGCACTGATGTGGTGTCCCTGTCCCCTGCTCCTATTACATGTGTTTTCAGTTTAATAATTGCGTGTGGATGGCAGAGTTGGTGCCAAAGCCCTGTGCGTCCAAAGTCATTTGGTGAAGGAGTCCATTATGATGGTGGCTTGGAGTGATAAATTCCCTGTGATGGTGGCAGCTCACAGCAGCCTCCTCTGATAATGGCATTCTGCTCTTGTTGGCAGGCATCCCTGGGCTGGAGACACTGCCCTGAAACAGCCGAAATGATGGCAACAACAATAGCTAGACGACTCTGGGAGACAAAAAAATGATGCGGGCTTTTCAGAAATTCCTTTTCTGGCATTGCTGCCCTTAAAGGAACTGGTGAAAGAGATGCCAGCTGGGTGTCTTGGCGTTTCCCAGGTGAAAAAGCACAACGGAGTAACCAAAGGATGTGTTCCCGTGCATGAGGGGTGAAATAAATTTTTCAAAAGTAGATTAAAGGGATGTACCTGTACTACCTCTGTTACTTCAGGCGAGAGCCTTTTGGGTCTTGTTTTTAAGGCATAAGGGGTGGAGCAGGGGCTGGGTGGTGGGCTGGGGGGCGCAGATGCCTCATCGGAAATAGGAGCGGCTTCCGAATCATGTGCCTAGGCAAAATCCTCTCCTTCGGTACATGGAACTCGGGGCAACTGCGTGCTGACACTTCGAATGATTTGTACCACATGGATGCTTTATCTAATTAAATCAGTAAAAGCTGCTTAGCGTGGACCGAAATGAGGTAGGGTCGAGTCTTGTGTGAGTGCTTCACGGATATACTTCTGAGGGTAGAACACAATAATCAACACAGCTATCGTTAGTGGAAACCGTTTACTGTCACGGATAAAATGCTGTTAGGAGAAGATGCTGACGTAGCAGCGGTACTGGTACCGGAGACGGCTAACGTGTTCCGCGAGGGATTTGTACATGGGAATGCTCAAAGAAGGGCTGGAAGAAGGGTTTTACGCGTGGACGAAAACATCTGATGGAGACCTTCGCTTTTCGTTCTCTCTCTCTCCTTTGTTTCTCGTTAGGTCGGTCCGATCTGCCCAGACCCTGTGGTAGTGCTCTGCTGTGATTTATGTGGTCAGGTTTTTTGTTTCCAGACCTGTGAACGTACAGGGCTCTGTAAGGCAAATGAGAACGTAGCTTCAGCTATCAGGAAATGGTTATTACTGATGAACTGATTAGTTATCAGTCGCTTGTAGGGTGTTACGCTGCGTGTTTTGCTGTTACTTTTAATTGGCTGCTTACCTATTTGTACTGCGTGTGTGGTGGGGAGCCGTTGCTGCCAGCCCAGACCCCAAGCTGCGAAGTGCTGTGAAAAGGACAGTCCCGCCTGCAGCGGAGCTTACCATCTGGGCTGGCCGATGTGACGGAAATGAAAGTCGGTGGGTGTTTGCACCCGCATCCGCCTGCACTAGCCTTAGAAAAGGTACCGTGGTTCACTTAAGGAAACAACAGAGTTCCCTCGCTGATGGCTTTTGCAGGTTCGCTACCTGAGCCCCGTGCAGTGCACGAGAGAGCTGAGGAATTCATCGTTTTGTCAGCTGCTTCGTGTATTTTTGAAGACCGTTCTGGGTGCAGCTGCAGAGCAAAGCAGGCACGTTTTTTTTGCCAGCTAACGTATTAAAAGTGTGGATATTTCTTTCACGGGGTTATTTGCAAGTCCCTCGCTCCTCTGCCGTTTGCCCTTGGCTGCAGTATAACCGTAAAACATTTACTGCGAAGCCGCGAATAATCCATATGTCCGTTTGATCTGTCAGGCCACGGAGAAGCCAGGGCTTGTGGGGTAGCATAAGGATATCTGAAGGTGACACATGCTGTCATTTGATGAACAGAGATGCAGAAGGGGATTCTGGCAGCTGCTGCCTTGGCCTTGACAACTTGTGATGGTGACCAGGTGGGGTGTGTTATCTTAATAGTCTGGAGCTCTTGTGAATTATTTGCTGATAGATGTAAACAGCTGTTATTCTTGGTAATGGAAAGCAATTAGAAACATCTGTACTCTTGGCGATGAGTAATGCCTCCCATCTTCACTGCTCCCAAGTGCCAATTGGAAATAACTACATCATCAGGATGGGGCTGGCAATTCTGCACTGCATTATGGACTGATGATTAGTACTGAGCTGTGAAGAACAAGAGGTGAAGCGCAAAAGAACGAGCCGGTACCTGTGCGTGCTTGGTGTTAGTTTTCCCTCTCAGGAGAAGCAGAGCGAAGTTGCTGGTTGGGTTACGCAGAGAGAAGCAAGGTGCTCAGTATTTCCCTGTCCTGGGCTAACTTCAGGGGCCTGGAACCGTTAACGGCTGCTGGAGCTGAAAGTCAAGATCGAGTCACGGTGGAGTGCTGTACTGAGGTACCATTGCAGCGTGCTTCGAAGGGTCGTCGATGCCTGAGCTGAGGGCGTCTGCCTGGGTATCGGGGGCTCGCCGACGGCGGGCGTGAGCTCGTCGCTTTGGATGCGTGTTGGTAGAGTAAAGACCAAGAGAAGCAAAAGAGCTCAGCGTGTAGCAGTTGCTAGTAAGGCTTCTCAGAAAAATACACGGTTCTCAGAGGCCCTGCCAACAAACAGTAGCTCAAGGCAGTGAAGTACGTTGTGCAGGGAAGCTTTGTTGGCTCTTTGACCCCTGAGGTGTATTGTTGAAGCGAACTGGCGCTGGAGTCCTTTAGGTTGTCTTTAGTTCTTCGTTGTAAATCACACAGAACTCACAACACCTTCTTGTGGTTTCGGGATCACGAAGCGTCAGGCTCGGTTTTCCCAGTTGGGGCTAAATGAGTGGTATTTCACAAAATAAAAAGTAGGGATATTTTAGTGTAAGATCCTCGGCTTGCGGTTTTCCAATGTTTAATTTTAATTGACAATTTTTCTTTGGTTCTGGAAAAAGTAAGAAGCCAAAAAGACTCCCGAATCTCTACCGACATACTACCTGTTTTAGTCCTTTCAAAGAAAGTACTCCTTTCAGTAGGAAGGGTCGTTAGCAATACTCAAAATACTTGCTAGGAAGCGACGGCTTTGAGTTGGCTACTCACTTTGCCTCCATGACTGAAAAAGTAAAGAAACAAAGGGTGGATCAGAGAACGTTTTACTTCGCTGCACTGTTTTTTAACTGCAAAGGTGCCTTGTGCTTCTTCGCACTTGCTCTCACCTGTTCTTAACACAGTGTAATTTTCAAAGCTGGAGTTCTAGGCATCGCTCTGCCCTGCAAAACCTCAGTCAAGACCAGAAGCTCAGTTTTTCCAGTAATATAAACGAGGGGAGTTGGGTAGCGTTAAGTTCTCCTTTTAGAGCGAGCTTGTATACCTCCTAATTTGTTGCCTGTCGTTCTTTTTCTGCCAGTGTACGGGAGTGTATCACTCCATAGTTTTTCACATGGCTTTAAAACAAACAAACAAAAGGTGTGTTTCCCAGCCGTAGCATCTTGGGTTAAAAAATTACAGGGTGCTCTTGGGGTGGAGCGAATCTGAGTTCTTAATTCATGGTTCAGAACTTCAGAGGAAGTATTAGCACGGGTCTGTGAAATGTTCGGTGCAGGAGTACAGTAGGCTGCTTTGCCTTTGCTTGGCGTATTCGTTTGTTGTCGCAGGCCTTGTGGGTTAACTCTTCCTTTTTCCTCCCTCACACAGAAATGAAGCAACACCGGGAAGTAATTAACACAAGACTGAAAGTATGTAACGCTATTCTGTGCGGAGGCATTTCATGCTTAACTGCTTTCATGAGAAGGCCAGGGTGCCAGAACAATTATCAATATGTTGGGAGAAGAAAAAACCAACTACGTTAGGCAAGATCAGAAGCATTTTGTGGCTGGTGCTGAAACCGGTGATACTGGCAAAATGCAGAAGCAGTAGCTGGTGGTTTATACCCGCGCGGTTCGGGGTGTGTGACTGCAGGAACGCACGTATGGATGTCATTGGAACATACGGTTATCTAAGCGCTAGCTAGGCCTTGAGTGATACAGCAGTCGCTTTCCTGGACGTGCCTCTCACCATCAGGTGGCTGCTGAGGCGGTTAATTCCCGAGCGCTCTTGAGTACTTGAAAGGCCGCACTCGGAAGTGATTGCAGAAGAGGTTTTTGCAGGCAGGCAGCCTAAATCCTAGCTAGAACGTGAGTGGTGGTTGTCCTTCCCAAAGCGGAGTAGGGAGAAAACGGCAGCAGAGCCGCAAGCAGTAAGCGGGAAGATGAACGAAGATCGTTGCGTTGTTTTAAAAGCGCGCCACAGTAATTCTCCAACTACGGTTTCATGGCAAGGGGCCGGGAACGTGTTCAGCTGGACTTTTCTCGTAGCTCAGATGTGTTTGAAAAGCAGTTCTGTTGAATGCAGTTGGCACGCGGGAGGCCGCATCCAGAGCGATTGCAGACCGGCAGCTCGTGGTTGCGTATGATGTATTTATTTACTTCTACAGGGGGAAGCAAGGATGCGAGGAAATAACTTCGCCATGAAGCTTTTTGGGGTCGAGGAAGCAGAGGAGAAGTAACTTTTGCATAAGGGTAAAACTCCCTTGGCTGCTGGGTGATGTTTTGCAGTGCTGAGCTGGCCACGTAGGGGTGCTTAGGTTCTGACGAAGGGTCTTCGGTCTTGGGGGACTATTGGATGCTCTGTAGGGAAGAGGGAGAGCTTTCGGGTTTTGTTGTCTTTTGGTGCCGTACAGCTAGGTGAGTCCATAGTTTCTATCCGTACCGTGTCCCAAAGAGTTCCTTCAGGTTCCAGCGGGAGCTGGCAAAGCAACAGTTCGATGCGTCGTCATTTCGTAAATATGTGCGTGTGGAAACAGGGGAGTGGAGGAGGTGGAGTTGGTGCCTGGGCTAAGTGTCTCTGAGCAGCGACCTGTTCGTGTTCTTCTGTTAGTCCGTGCAGCGCCACAGGCCGGGATCTCCCTGCGCGGCGGTGTGTGTTAATCGTGGGTAGGGCAGGTGTGTGCCACATGGAGCGAAGCGTGTGAGGAGGAGGAGGAGGCGGCCTTTCTCTGACTGCACCCGTGGCTCTCAGCTGGGTTAGGGAAGTTGGGAAGCTGCTGGGCAATGGTGGGGGAAGAGCACGACTCGTCCAAATCGGTGTGGCAAAGCTGGGTACTGGGTTTCGATCGGTGCTGCTGCGACTGCGTGCAGAGCACCTGCTGCTTCGTGAAGGATGGCGATGGGTCCGATCGCTGTGTTGGACTTCGCGGATGTCATAAAAAGGCGTTCTTGAAACCTGTTGGTTCCCCGAGTGCTGCTTTTCCAGATGGGAATTACAGAGCAGGAGTCAGTGAAATCTGCTTCTGTGTTACTTGTTAGAAAAGAATTACAGTAACCTTTTCTAATCTTTTCATTTCACGTTTGGTTTACCTGCTATACTTTGATCAGAAATCTGTGCAGTTTTACAGGATTAGGTATTTTCAGGTCCAGTTTTGGATTGAGCGTAGTATATGAAATGTTCTATGATTATTGTATTTTGAAAGCTGGGATTAACCTGTGGTTCTTGATTAAAAAGATATTGTACAGAGATTGGGAGGGTGTGGGGGGCAGAGGGGGTGTTTAAATTCTTGCTTAGCTGTTTGTCTCGCTTGCTTGGAAGAAAGCAAAAATGAGGCTGTTGGTCAGGCAGTGTGCTAACGGAGCAGAGGAATTCGGGTATACTGAAGGCAGGTATTTTGGTTTTTTTTTACTAAACGCCTCTGCAATTCCTTGTGAACTATGTGAATGGTTGGCAGCAACCAGGTCTCTGCTAGTTATGTCCCGCAATATTGAAAGATGGCGATGCTGGCTCTGTGTCTGTGTTGACTCGCTGTGTGCGGCTCTACTGAGGATGGGATCAGCCTCCTCTGCCGCTATCTAATGGAAAGCCCCTCGTGAAGGCCTGACCTGCAGCAGGTTCAGCAAGTAGTATTGGAAAGCTAGGTTTTCTGCAAATGTTGGATTGGTTATTTTTTTTCCCCCCCACCTTGGTGCAAAACGATGGGAAAAGCAGTTGTTAAACCACAGGCAGAGGAGAAACTCCCTATGGGATGACGTTACCTGCCGCTGAAGGCAGGATACGGGGATACCTGCCTCCCGCAGCGGGGTGGTGAAAGATGTGGTTTGGCATGCGCGTGGATGGAGGGCGTGCTTCCAGGGCACTCATAGAATCATAGAATGGTAGGGGTTGGAAGGGACCTCATGTGCTGCGTAATAGGTTAAGTTAATAATTACGATTTTATTTATACGCATGTCTGTATTTTACATACATGTACATTAAAAAACCTTAAATGTCTATGTTGTGTGTGGCATTGTCTTCAAACTAGTATGGAAGCGTTTGGACTACTCTGTGTGTGTGTATTTTAGACATGAATAAGGAATAAATCCACATAATAGCCTCTATTAGATCTATTTAAATTTACATCTATCTAAACGTGTCCGTGCATTGTGCTGCCATCCCCCTCTTGAGTCGGGGCAGAAGAAGTAGTATAGAACCACTCGGCATAGGACTAATGTGGGGAGTGCTGCGAAATGATAGCGCGGGGGAGATGATGCTCTGTGAGGCCTGGCTTCGGTTCTTGGTCGCTCTCCGTTTTCAGAGGAGAACAACTAGCCTTTATGAGGGAGAGCTTTTTTGTAAGTTAGTAAGGAGAACAGAGGGCAGTTTTGCCTTCAAGACGAAGCCACTGCTTAGTGTAGCAGCAAGCACAGTTGCTCTGCCTGGTGATCAGCTTGTTGAAGTTTTCTGCTGAAAAACCCCTTCCGCCCGCCTTGAAAGTGTTCTTAGGATAGCGCTGTCTGCCGCAGGTGAAGGGGTCTTGTTGTGAACACTGAAGCTGAGGGGAAAAGCAAGGAATTGCTGTTCTCCACGCTGGCTTAAAAAAAGATACGGTCACCTAAAATACTTGAGGAGAGAATGAGAATTCAAGGTGTGCTGCAGCCGTGTTGTATCGAGGGATATGGTCCTGCTGAGGCGGAGCATAATGTGCAAAGTAAGAGCGGAAGTTCTCAATGACAGTTATCAAGCAGTTTGTGTAACTCTATCTGGCTTAGGAAATCGCTATCAGCATTATGTGCTCTCAGGAAGGATTAGCAAAGCTGAGGAATCTCCGGGTTGATAAGTAGGAAGATTAGACAGGAACATTGGGAAAGCTACTTAGTACTCAAGTCTTCGCTCTGAGAGCTGCAAGAAAAGCTTGTAACTAAGCGCATTTGGAATGAACGAGTCTGAAATTGCACGAAACGATGGCATAAGGAGGGAAGATGACAGCTGGAACCCAAAGGAGCTTTTAGTTGCTTGTACTTGCCGTTGACGGGAACATACCAGGAAATAATACCCGGAGGAGACAGTGGGCCACGGTTCTGACTGCTTTGGTAACCGAGACTACGTGGCATGCTAAGCCTCCACGGCAGAAGGCTCTAGCACTTAGGAGAAAGACGAGACCAAACGTGTGCTGTGCTGGCAACCGTGGCTACCAAATCCTACAACCCGTATCGGAGATCTAGCAAGAGAAAGGTCATTAACATTGTCTTAGGGACTGCTGATTTGGGGGAAACGCTGCCCAGATCTGACGGGACTGGGCTCGGCTCTGTGCGGTGAGCAGGGCTCTCTGCAACCGCTCGAGTAAAGACCGTGTGAGCGTAAGTATTTTGAGTTGAATGAGGGGTAAAAAGGATGTTATTCCTGTTATAGAATGAGGACCCTAAAAACAGGCTAATCTTTCACTGGAAGTATTTAAAAGAAACACAGTTAAGCTCTTTCGCGTTTCCTTCGAGCTCGAAGTGGTCAGAGAATCCGTCTTTCCTGTAGGCACGTGGGTACACGTACGTAGTTACGTGGTGCTCTGTGACATCCGCTAAGGTAGGTCACTAGCGCGCTCTCTGTTCAACCACGCTCATACTCCGTTTTGGTTCCTGTTTGCAATGGTAGCTCTCTCTCAAGGATGTATGGAGAGTGACTTCTGTGAAGGCCTGTGAAACGTGGTGTTTGAGCTCGAAGGAGGGTTTGTTAGTTCCAGGGTGTCATAGTGCAGCTGGGTAGCTAACAAACAAGAAATAGTTTGTGACGAGTGAGCTGGTTGGCTTCCGTATAATTTCTGGCAAGTTAGTGTGTTGAGTATATTTTTTCAGTTTGGATGTGACTGGTTTCTCTGCTTGGGGTGAAAATGGAAGCAGGCGTGACAGAACATAGGCGAAGGGGTCCCTTGCGGTAAATCAAAGAGACTTTACATAGTGCTAGGTATTAGTGGGAAGCGCACCGTACTTGGCTCTCTGTGTGCCGTTGTGAAGTGATTAGGCCGTGTAACTGGATAGCGATGTCTCCTTCTCATGGGGAAATTTCCCGAGCATTGCCGAATCGGACAAAATAAGTAGTTGGTTGTAGTGCTTGTGAGGGTTCACCGTGGCTCCGCTGCTTGCTTTCAAGTGTTGAGGCTGGCTGGGTGGTTTAGGCTGGTGACTTGCAGCCCTCGGGGCTCTTGCATTCCCTGAACGGCTGCAATCTCTGGAAGAATCAGTGATAGAGAAGAGTTGCATTTGTGCAGGGCACTGTGCGTGCACGCTGTGAAAGCTTGCTTTTTGGGAGGGAACCGTGCACTTCCCAGTAGCTGATGTAGTGAGGACTGGCCGCGGACCCTTTTATCCCGCGTCAGGGACGAGAGGTATTGGTGTGTCGTTTATCTGCAGTCTCTTTCCAGAATCGTGCAAGTGGAAGGTCTTTTGTTTGTCCCTCAAGTTTCTATCTTTCTGAAGAGCTCAGTGAGGCCAAGACTAAGTTCTCAGCTCGATTGCGAGAGGAGATGGAGTAACCTGGAGACATCGATGTTCTGCTTCAACAGCCCTGCGTACCAGCTGTCCCCAGGGCACGCTCCCGGGCTGCGTGCCGGTGTTTGCCTTGTTGCCTTGCGGAAGGATGCTCTGGATCGCGTTGGCTTTCGCATGTCGCTGAGGATGTATTTCAGGTCCTGGTCACGCCTGACAAACGATGCGATGGGCCAGTGAGAAGTGCGTGCGGAGCAGCCCGGAGTTATTTTTGTGCTGTATCTCTTTATAACTTGCCGAGAAGTTAAAAAAAATCGTTGGAGGCAACAGGAACACGGGGAGGCTGTAAAATGGTGCATACAAGTCATGGAAAACGGATCTTTCCCCACCGCTACGTAGTTGTAATGTCTGTCCTGCAGATGTTAGAGACCAGTAGTCATTTTGGAAGGAATTCTTTTTGTCCACCTGTATTTCACTGCTTGATTTTTAGTTCAGACACACTTTTTTAACTTGTTAATGTAACATCACCAGTGATCCACAGACATCTGGATGTAGCAAGGTGATAAAACTAACGTGTCGTGTGTCTCATCCGTTCTGTATACTCATGCTGTCATGAAGCAATGCAGCAGAAGCACCAGAAGTTTACACTGAATATGGCAATGCTATATCTTCTTGCTGACGTTGAGCAGGCAGAATATTCCAGGGTAAAATTAAAAAGGAAAAAAAAAAAGTCATTCCAGAACGGGCAGTTGCAATACGACGGAGGCAGAGCGGTGAAACCCAATGTGAGTGTGTTTGATATGTGATGCTATAGATGGCTATTTTTAAACATAAATGGGAAATCCTGCCTAGGGCGAAAGTGTGTTACAGAGAAATGTCTAATTGTCCTGGGTTTAGTTAAAAAAAGGGCAAAGTTGGGCACGATGAGTTTGAAGGATAAACAGCAAAAATGGGAAAAAGGATTTAGATCTCGAACTGTAGCGTGGCTGCGTGAAAGTCTTACTGAGCGTAATTGTCTCTTCGTACTAAGTAGTGACATTGGTTTGTTCACGTTTCTCGGGTTTGGATTTTGTATATCACTTCCTGAAATGATTCTATGGGATCAAAGGAAAAAAACAAACCCAAGCCCTTTGCGGGGCACCTCTGATGACTTGCAGTGTTCGTGCCTGGAGCCACATGGTACTACGGCTTTCGCACCTAGGTACTTGCAGTACGCTTTTCTCCTTGATTTGTATCGCTGCAAGAGACAAGTTAGATTGTCCAGCTCTCCAAAAAAACCTGGCTGCCTTTTCAGGTTTGCAATCGTGTCTGCCTAGCGTTTGGCACGGGAGCGTTCCGGTTACTTGTTCCAATGCTCATTACCTTTCTCTTTCAGTGCTGCAGTGGTTCTGTCTTTTATCTCCGCTGCGTTCCTTGCGGTCTTCTCTAGCTTTGACAGATCCAAGTGATACGGTATTATGTGCATAGGTCATCACCTCATTTCTTGGCGTCTTTTGTAAATCATGACTAATGACTGTAAATAACTCTGGTCTTAGTGCCTTGGGGCACTTCCTTGTTAATCTTGAGCCATTATATTAATTGACTATTTGATCCTAATCTCTCCCTTGCCCCTCCCTTCATCCCTGTGTCTAACTCGCAGCCAAAAAGCCTGTGTGCGCACAACTGCTTTATTCTCCCGGAAGGTCTTACGGGGCGCTCGGAGGCTCTTTGGAAGTCCAAAGTAAGACGTCATCACATACGTCTTCATCTTTCACTTTGATGAAATGCCATCGCCTGGCATGATTTTGCGCGCTCTGTCCAGGCTCACTGGTGATTCATTGAGCTGCGGCGACTGCTGCTAATGGTCACGCTCGCTCCATTTAGTGACTCCTCGGCTCTCCTGGAGCGCGTGATTGAGGTAGGGGAAGAGCTCGAGGAGAGAGGTATGTGGCAGGGGAAGAGGAGGAATAGGGACGGGGAGTTTGCGCAGCATTTCTGTCAGCATGTCGCGAGCTCATCTCGGAAACAAAAGCAGAAGTGGGAATTGATTTTAGGCGTTCCTGACAGTCATGAACTAAAGAAATAAACGCTTTACGTTTACGTGCGAGTAGGTGAGGTTGTCTTGCGTCCTATGTTGAGAGCTCACCATTTCGGTATCAGGCAGGTGTTAAAAAAAAAAAACTTTTCCCGTTCTCTGCATTTTACGGTAGCTGTATATTTGGGAAAGGGAATGATGATTTTGGTGGTTCTTGCTTTTCTCCCTCAGCACCAATATAATAGGCCGTGTTTGAAAGGCTAGAACTGCAGGATGTCTGCGTAAGTAAATCTAAGTCTCTTTGGCGTTTTGATTTTCCCCCTGGAGATCTTGTTTTGATGCTCAAGTGCTATGGAATTCTGGGCGCTTCTTTGGTTATTACTGGCCTTACAAAAGCAGCTGTTCTGTCACTGCTGTGGACTTTGTTACTTAGCAAGAAGGCACAGGAACGTGGGCGTTGGTGGGGCTGGCCTGGATGCTTCGATCCGCTGCTTGTTCAGCCGGGTATTACTGATGAAATAAATCAGTTCCAGGGCAGTTAGTCATCCCTGATGGTTGTGCAGCTGAGGATGGTTACTGACGCAACGCTTACTTTCTGTGCGTACGAGCCCTGTGCGACGGAACTGTTGAGAAGACGAGTGCGCTTTTCTTCGGCTAAGGCACCCCGAGCGGTGTGTTTCAGTTCCTGGCTCACTCGTGTCGTACTCCTCATTCCCTCGCTGTTCCTGAAGGAGGAGGTGGTGGTGGTGCAAGTAGGAGAAACAAGTGAAGGAAACTGCAGAACGAAAAGCAGAGTTGACAAGTGATTTCTCGTGAATTAAGGCAGAGACTAAAAGCTTAGTGCGGGGGCCAGGTGATCGGTTTCAGTGGTGTCGTAGCTGCGTTAAGTGGGCGCTTTGAGAAGCTCGTGGATGGGAGTCCCTGCGTCTCGGAGGATAGGGATTTCACCTAGGCATTAATAGAGCAGACCAGGCAGCGTAAGTGCCAAGCGCCCTCTTGTATGGTTTTAAAGAAGGCCCATCCCTTTTGATGTCTCTTTGGCTGTCTTTTACGCATCCTGCTACGAAGACCATAGGCTGTTCCTGCAGGCATAGCCTCTATACCGTATTGGATGCCGTGATTTGGCCTGCAGTCGAAGCTGAACCTGCTGTTCTCTGTCGCTGTGTACGATGGGGTTCAGAAGCAGTGAAACGCCGTAGAGAAGATGCCTGGAACTGAGAAGGAACTTGTCCTAGGCCTCAGCAAAGAGGTACATTTCACTTCAGAAACTATGTACGGTATCGAAGGTTTAAGGCAGTTTAATTTCTGCGCCGTTCCTCCCCAACACGCTAGCGGAAGAAGTTGCAGATGCTGGGCCTGTCTGGCAGTCAGGGCTGCGCTGACGGTGGGGCTTGGGAACGGTGTTTAGGTGACCCTACACGTAAAAACCACAGTCAGCGTATTCTGCCACGTGGCTTGCTGGCAGTAGACTTCTGACCAGAGAGTTAGGATGGAGTTGATCGCGAGTCATGGAATTCAACAGAATCTGCTTCCTTCACACGGCTGCCTCCTGATGAACGGTAGACACTTGTTGATGTACTGTAGGTGGTTCTCGAGAGGTGACATGTTGTGCTAACTTGGTCTCTTCTGCTCGTGGGTCACTGTTGTGATACTTGGATGGGGAAGGGATGACTAGATGTGGAGATGGGAGACAGATGGATCGACAAGAAGACAGGATCAGATATTAGATGAGTTGGAACTGTAGCCTTAATGCATGTGCTTTGTCTTAATGCGGCAATATTAGCACAGCATCAGAGTCCCTCTACGTCTGCCCCCCTTCCTCCAACTGTACCGATTTATATGAAAATTAAGATTACAAATTAAAACCAGGCTATCCCGGAGTTTTCCAGTTCATCAGCCATCCAATAAAAATGATGTCGAGCCTGTGTGCATAATTCCCAGAAGATTACTTTGTCCTTACAGCTAAGCTCTGTCCCTGATATAAAAGATCTCTATCCAGTTTTATTGAAATAAAGAACTAACATCATAATCCCAATATTGAGGTATAATCTTCATTATCTCCTGACCCTCTTGAGATTTTTTTCTATCACCCCCATTCTGTTCTGCTTCAGATTTATTTCATTTATAATCCCTATGTGTTTACCTTTATTCAGATAGGATTATAAACCAAATAAATAAAAAACCTTCCCCCCCCACCCTAACATACCCTAACATACAGCAGATAACCTCCAGTTCAGTAATCGCTCTCTAATGTGTGAGGCTGAGATATTGAGCGCACAGGGCCCAGCTCTTGTTTACTCTAGAGCTGCTGTTAGACCCCAGCAGCTCTGCCCGGGAGCCCTGGGACCAAGAGGGTGTTTCCTGAACAGCGTTATGGCTCCCCGCCGGGTTGCGTTCGCTCGCGCTTTGCTCCCTGGGCTTGCGGGCACGGCGTAAAGAGCACGTGGTGTGAAGGTCAGCGGAGGTTGCAGACAGGTAGGCAGGGCTGTGTTGATGGGCCGCTCCTGCCAAGCGTGCTTCCTCCTCGCCTTTCGAGTACTTGTGTTTCCTTTGTATGCTGAGTGCTGCTCCAAGACGAAGAGTGAGGATCAGCTGATGAGTTTTTGGTCACTTGGCCAAAGTCTCTGTTCAGCTGAATACAGTGAATGGCTTTTTTTAGCAGAAGCTTAACAGCTGTAGGCTTCGCATTGGCCCGTTAACTGCCTTAGTGGTCAGTCAGCGATGGTCGAAAAGGCTTGCTTTTTCTGGGTGCTGAGCAGTGTTTCTGTGCTGTAGAAAGGGCCAAGTGGCAAAGTGGCAAAGAGAGGAGACCTACAGCTGCCTCCTTTTATTAGTCAAGTGCAGGGGAGCTGTTGCTCTGTGCAATAAGGTCATGGTCAAGTGTCTCTGATTGCATTGGAGGGCTAACGCGAAATCCAGGCGTGACAAAAAGGAGGGCAGGCTTTTGGAGGCTGATATCAATAGTGGTGAGAGAAGGTCTTCAGGAAATATTTTTGCTCTTTGTGATCACTGGAATGTTTGCTTTGCACGGAGAACAAGGGAACCCTCAAAATACGAAGCGCAAGTAGGAAAAGTGTTGGTTGGTGCTGGAGATTGCTTTGACTTATTTTTTGTTGACTTTATGGTTTTCGACATAATAAAGGTGAGTTATGTCTCGGAGAGGATCTGGCTCCGAGTTTGCCAACTTGCTTCCTAGTAAAAATTTGCTAAGTTTCAGTATGGCTTGCACAGAGTTGCCCGAACGTTTCAGCGGAGATTTTTGCAGAAGCTTGCAAGGGTGTTACATGTGCAAGCCCGGTTAAATAGCCATGCACTGCAGGCATCCTTTACGATGCTAAGGAGGAACTGACTGTCCTTCCGGTGCCTTCTCAGATAATGTGTAGAGCTCCAAGTAACCAGGGCTCTTCCCCTGAGCTCAGCGATTGATTATTTTTTTTTCCCTACAGATTTTTGCGCAGGTAACACAAGACAGGAAGTCCTGGTTGGGCAGAAGTCAGTGACACAGCACCTGCTGATGGCCGTGGTGCTGGGATCGTTCGAATGACTTAGACGTACGTGAACGTGCGCTTTACAGCTCGATGGCAGGCTGGGAACTCTCGGAGGCGTTTCAGTGGTGTTTCTTTCGGTGCCAAAAAATGTAGTCGTCTGGCTAACAGCTGTGTAGACCATCGGTACGAGTATGATTTTACACAGGGAAATGAGGTCCGGTTCCTGGCTGTGCCAGCGGTCTTGGTGTCTCCCGGAGTTTCTTCAGTAAGTATGAAATGAGGTTGGAAACGCGAGTGTGTTCAGTGAGAAGAACTTGGTCAATCTGAGGGAAAGTAGCAGCGAGGTAGGCATGTGACACATGAGGAGAGAGTTTCGTTTGCTGCAGAGAGATACCATGTTGCATAGCTAAAATTGCAGTGATTCTCGTCCTGGGGTACGGTAAGTATGTGCTTAGAAGAAATCACCTAGGTAAGCTGAGGTTATTCCTTCTGCGTCTCCATCTGCTAAGCTGATAACACAGAGACATATTGATGAGGGCTCGAGGAAAACATGAAATATTTCATCAGTAAGATTATACCACACAGAGACAGATGTTGGGAAGCTGTAACATTTAAAAATAAAGAGATAAACACATGCTTGTAGGAGGGGTGGAAAGATTATGGGTTCTGTGTTTCGGGTTTGTTTTTTTTTACTGTACGGGCTGAGTGGGAGGAGGGAAGGGAGAACAAGGAGCGGGAAGAGGAAGAGGCTGTAGTAGAACACAAAATGAGAAGTTGTTATTACCTGAAGGCAGGCAGAGGGAGTAAATGTTGCGGCCATAGGATAAGCAGCTTTATTGGGAGTAAGGGAAGAAAGTGAGCTTAGCCAGCTTTTTAACCTGTGTCAGTTCTACGTACCAGCTGTGCCGCGGCTTGCGGCAGACTGGATTTTATTCCTTATTGCAAAGCTTTATTTCTGAACTAGGCAGACGTAGGGGAGAGGTATTGCTTGATGTTAGGGGTGATAAATGAACAGCAGGTCCGCTATGTGGACAACCTTTTCCGTGCTGCAGGTAGTGTGTGGGTCTGCTTGTGTTGGGGATCTTTCCAGGTGTGTCTTTTGACATCCTTAGTGCTGCTGTCGTGCATGACATGCACGGCTGAGTTTGTGCTGCGGTTAAGTTAAGTGTGGCGTTTTGGTGCTCTTCAGTAACTATCCCTGAGCCTTGCTCCAGTGCTGACCCTCAAGTGGTAACAAGCTCCTAGGAGTCCTCCTTAGAGCAAGCTGTGTTTTAAGCTTATAAGCTATTGAACAGCAGATGTAAGCGTTTCAACGTATCTGCTGGGCCATCAAACTGTATTTAGAGACGTTTGGCATTGCTTTGCAGGTTACAGAGGTAGGCAGGGAGTAGTGAATCCGAAGCTTTCGGTAGAAAAGCTTCAGAAGAGTTGGATATCGATGAGCTTGGGTACCTAGTGCCTAGGGAGGGGACAGAAGTCTCCGCTTCTTCCTCTAAGGTTGTGCGAGACGGTCGCTGGCTCCTGTCTCTAGCAAAAATCTTCCGGTACTTTTCAGGTTTGGTGCCGGTGGAGGAAGCTGGTAGCGAAGCTTCATGACTGCAGGTGGCTGTCATGGGTCCGGTCGCTGCACCGACCGAGAGATCCCGTGCCATCGTCTAGCGTGCCTGCCTGGCGGTTACCCAGAGGCCCCGCTTGGTATGATCTCTGATAATGGGAGTTACCAAGAAAAAAAACAACCCTAAACAGTCTGACACCCCTTCGGATGGACAGGGTGGACTTGTGCATCAGTGCGGTGGGATAGGGTGGGGGACGGGCAGCCGCAGCCCTCGTTTGTACTGCTGTGCGAGTGGGACACGCCGTGGGCTCTGTGTAAAACCCCAGAAGGCTCATTGAAACATCGGTAATGACATTGGTTAGCCTTGGCTCTGAAGTCCAGCGGTCACTGCAGCGGCTTCAGCAGCTGGAATTGTTCAGAGGTAGACACCCACTCGCATCCATGGGAAAGGGGGAAAGCAGATTTCCTGGAACGGATGAAAGGGCGCGTGGCTTGCCATGTAAAGCTGGTCTTCGAAAATCAACCTCTGTTTGCTGCAGTCATGCTGATGTTGTTCTTGGTCAAGCTAGTTTCTGCTTTCTGTTCGTGTTCATTTGTGGCCTCCTCTTGCTCTTTATCCCTCTTGATTCTTCTACTGCCTTCATCACGTATTAGTAGTAGTCGGTATTTTCTTGTTTATTTCCCCATGTCGTGTTTAGCCTTGCTGATTCGTGAGTACCTTCTTAATAGTGCTATGGTGTTTGACGTGATGTGTCACAGCGCCAACCCTGCCAAGGAATTATCTCTCTTTTCTCTGCCGTTTCGTGTTGCCGCTGAGCTATACTACCCTGACATGTCATTCACTGCCTCGTTTGGAAATGACAGCATGCTTTTTTCCCCAAGGAGGTACTGCAGCGAGGGGCAGTTGACCGCAAGGACCCTGGTGGTTCAGGATTGTCTGTGGATGTCTGACCGTTGCGTGCAGCTCTTGGTAAAGAGCAGTTCGTCGGCTACTCGGGTTATTTTGGTGGAAGGATGGGTGTAGGGGCCGTCGAATAAAGGAGACAGGCCTTCGTCTCTTCAAGGTGGGTTCGGTGGGAAGTGGAGTAGCCTATAATGGTGAGACGCAACAGTTGGCAAGGCAAAGGTGAAGTGCTTCTGTTTGCGGTGGGGAGGACAGCGCTTTCTGTTTTGGGGCTTGTCCCGTGATCCTTCGGTTCGTTGAGCGCAGCGTGACAGGGCTTTCCGTACCTCGTGGCAAGGTACAGGGAGCCGGAGTGACTCGCCGCTCAGGAGCGTTACTTTTTAACTTTCTCACTTGAATAAGGTGGTGGATGACAGCGCCGGCGACATTCCGAATGCTGCGTAACCTCTCGGGTTCCCTGAAGGTGACACACATCATGTGTAAACGTTGCCATCTGCGGAACGCTTCTTGATGAAGATGTCCAACTCTGCCTTGAGTGGGAAGCTGGGGTGACAAAGCGATGGTGTCACTTTGCAACTGGCCCTTGAAAAATGGTCCGTTCCCTTCAGTAGCCATCTGTGTAGCCCTGCGTGCCCGATGGGATATTTGTTGTGTTAGGCTGGAATAAAGAACATAATCTTTGTGTTGCTTGTGCTGAGATGTACAGCGAGTTTAAAAGCCTTCCGAAAAATTGTTCCCTTCCGGGCAGGAGAAAGTTAAGTTTTGAGCTGGAGCACGGGCCGGAGGGTGGAAGCTTCGTGGAATTTAAGTGTTAAAGGTTAGTTGCGAAGGCTTCCTTCCTCCTCAGCGTGAGAATGAGCCTTATGTTTGCCTGTCATACACCAATTTACATAGCAGGTGGAAATAGCAAACTATGTACTTGGTGATTAGCAGAAGCGGCTTAAAGGGGTAGAAACATCCAAAACAGGGGTGGGAAAAAATAAATTCTGAAATCATGTGGTGTCGGTGGCCATGCTAGGAGGTATGTGTGAGCTGCAGCTGGTGATAGACTCTGACCTTGATGATGATTGTGTGATTTTCACAGTGACTCTTGCTTGGCCCCTTGATCACCGCATGCCTGCGTCAGCAAGCCTTCCGGTTTGCGGCTCCTTGAGAAGGGTGGAAGGAGTGCAGAGATGGTTCAGCGTAAGTGAGGTTGCTCTGGCCTGGGCTGAGATTCAAACCGGCCCCTTGTGCCGAAGGACTTCTCGCTCAAGTGAACTGCGCGCAGCTGGGGCGTGACAAAAGGCGAAGGATACGCGGCTGTGTAGTAAGAGTAAGTAGAGGAGGTTAATCCAAATGAAAAGACCCAGGAAAGAGTGAGAGACTTGCGTTCTCCTTGTGAGTTATCCCGTGGCCTTTATGTCAGGCACAGGATCTCCTCGTGCCTCTGCAATCTCCGAGTAACTGGAATGCTTATGAACGTTTCGCTTGGGTCCGGACTCCAGAAATATTTCTTTGCTTCCCAGGTCACGTAGGGCTGGTAGTGTCGAACAGATCATGTGCTGACCCCCTATGAAGTGAGAGGGAGACACGTATGTAACCTGCCTTGAAAGCCTTGCCCGACAGTGCTTGTCCATCCGTGCCCAAGTGCTAATCTAACTTCAGGCACTTTCTGTAGTGGACACCCGTTGGTGTTTGTTACTGCTTATTCACAAGGGGCTGAGAAAACAGCAAGAGAGAAGGTGCTGACACGTGCAACTGACAGGGGTATTTTTGTGTGGCCAGTCCCCAGCTCTCTTGCTTTCTTCACGCAGGCTTTGTACCAAGTAACTCCAAAGCTGTAGCTCTTTTTAGTGTAAATAACATTAAAAAGGTTTAGAGAAGTGCTAAAACTGAGTTATACTTCTTGCTTTTAAGTTCCTTAGGGGTGTTTTTCTGTTTTTTTCCTCATAAAGGCAGGGAATTGTTGTGCAAGGGACAGTAAAGAAGATGGTCAAGTAGAATGTGATGAAAGAGAGCGTGAGTGCCACGGTTAGGGGCAGGAATGCTCGTCTTGGGAGACAAAGCTGCAAAGATGAGCTCGGTCGCACTTGCGTGATGGCATCTGTCTGGGAATATGTCAGGGAGACAAGCTCTTTAAACCGAGAGGTGAAATGGGGGCACAGAGGAATGTATGTGAGCTGACTGTCAGTCAAGGCACTGCAGATGGGAAGATGGGCTCTGATGTTAAGAGATACCAAGTTTTAAAACGAGCTGCCGGGAGGAGATGTAAGGGTGAAAACCGCGAGTAGTGTGAAATGGATTTCGAAGGTTATGTGCTGTGCTGGCCAAGTTCAGTGAGGTCTCTGATAGCCTTGGGGGTGTGGTACGGGAGGCTTCTTGGTAAGCTTTTCCAGCGCGTTAAGTCGCTGTTGGAACAGGCTGTCCAGTAATGGTGCGCTCCGGAGAACCTCTTCGGGGGGGGAAAGGGCAAGATGAGGCAGTTGTTCCTACTTGGCTAAACGCAGTCTCGCCAACGAGTATTAGAAAAACGTACGCGCCGGTCGGTCCAGCGGCGGTCAAGTAAGTGCGACGGTGTCTGAAATGTACGGTTTCTGGCGTATGTAGGGTAAGGCTGTGGCTGGAACTTAGCCAAGTTGTCAGTTCATAATTTGGTTGCGTATTTCATTAGATCATTTCCCTTATAATTAGTTGTCTGGTGAAATTACGAGCACGCTGTTTCAGTGAGTGCTCATGCGAATGTTTAACAACTTCGCATTGAAGCGATGCCCCCAAGAGCGGGGGATGCGTGACCTAGCTCCGGCCGCGCACCTGACGGAGCGGCGTAGCCCTGGGTGTTTGCCGCGGTTGCGTTGCTGTTGGCTCTGCTGGCTCGTGTGTTGCCAGTCTCGGGCAAATTGGCAGTTTGTTGGCGCGATTACTTTCAGCTGACCGAACTGTGTCGTTCAGCGGAACTGCATCGGTTGAATGTTTTGACATGTCGTTTATCTGGGAAAGCTATTTTAGTCATTAAGATCAATTTCTCAGCTGAGAATACCCGATTGCTCAGTCTGCACGTGGCGTCGCAAAATGTGCCTGTCTCCTTGCTTGTCCGTTATTCCCGCTTTCCTCCCACTGCCCGGTGTATAACTCTCTCCAAGCAAATCTGGATGATAGCCTTCAAACTGGAGAGTCGCTGGCTGTGATGACCGCGCATCCCTGTCCTGGTCGATGTCCGTTTGGGCTTAAGTGCTCCTAGTAGCTGTTCCAGCGGGGCTGGCCAGGCAGCTTTATTTGCTGAGTCTCAGTTTTCCCAGCTGCCGTATGGGCTAATTGACTTCCTGATGTTACCGTGATGTGAATGGACAGCAGAATAGCGAGATGTGATGCTAGTGATATCAACGGTGATGGAAGTTGCGGGGATGTACGCCTATCTGTAAGTCCTCGGCTTCTTGGCTAAAAGATCTCCGACCATGTCGGAAGCATTTTCTTTTGCTGTGACATCACTAGAGAAATCTAAATGCAGGACACGAAGTTTTTTCACAAGTCTGTGGTGAGTACCACCAAACTGCTACTATAAACTCTAATGTATCATTGAACATGGCTGGCTGTGGGTTGGGTTCTTAGAGATCATGCCGTAGGGAATGTGTGTTTGGCTTCCTCCAGCCCCGGAACTGACATCTGTGAAATTGTGAGGAAATAGGCATGACATGTGCAGTATCAAGATGCTGACTTCAGGATAAACGGAGGAAAAATCCGGGTCCACAGTTTAAGCTCTGTGAACGGCAGACAAGCATTGCCGAGCAGCTCTGTGGGACCTGAGGTGGTGGTGCTGTCTTCTCCAGCTAGCGCCTTAGAAAGCAGACAGGAAATGACATGTGAAGTTGGTTCCCTGGTTCTGCTTTTTATATTGAGGGATGACAAAACGGAATCTAACATGTGACAGTTCCTGGGCAGTAGCTTCAGAGCAGTAGCTTCAGAGTTAGGCTTTTAATTAAGGCGCTCAAGTGAAACTGCCGTTTCCGGGGTCTGCGTGCGTGTGCCGGGTAGCCCGAGGGCCGTTGGCCCCAGAGCAGCGCTGTACCTCATCAAGTGGCTGTCGATGAGAGCAACCGATGCGAATTGAAGTATGTGCTTCTGTGGAGTCTCACACGGCCTTTTTCTTTTGTGCTGTGGCTGTCTGTGAAAGATAGAATTGCCTCGAGCAGCCTCTGTTCTGGCCAGAGGATTGCATCTGAATCTTGGAGTTAATACCTGGTGAAAATCAAAGGTGTTCAAGCAGTAAGCGTTTTTTCTTTTCTTCCACTTCTTTCCTGAGTGTAACTCCTCAAGGGAAGGCTTTTGTCGTTCAGTTCCGTTGCAGTTTTCCAGAGCGTTTTGAGAGATGACTTTCCGTGTTCGTAATGCAGGAACACTTTACGCAAAGCAGTTTGGCGTTTTAAATGTAAACGCGGCGTTTGGTTTGGGAGAGCAGTTCGCAAATCGTACTTGGCCACTCGCGAACCAGGAAGAAAGGATGCTTATTTAGGATATCGGCCTTCCTCACCTTTTTGTCAGGTCGTGCCTCTCTGAGGTTCGCATGCTGCCTCTCGGGTTCACCTTCGGCAATGCAACAGGAGTGGGAGATGCAAAATGCCCAGCAGTGGGAAGGAAGATGACGTGTCGGTCGCTGGTCTCCCGCCTCACTGGGCTTAATGTAGTGGAACTGCCGCTTGTGATAAAGGTGGGAAGGGAGGCCCTGTGCCCTGTCTGGAGACTTTCATTGCAGTTGAGGGCTCCAGCGAGAGGCGTGGGGCTGTGCTGAAGGAGGTTGTCCAGGCAGAAGGCCTTCGACTGTTACGATGATCCCAGGTAGGGAGGTATGTCTGTAGAGGGATGCTGCAGGAGAGTGGGGAACTGTCCAGAGAATTTGCCTGTGTGGTTCTGGAGATGCCTGTTCCTCTTACCTGTGCTGCGCTGCAGTAACATCTGTGGTGCCGTGGCACTTGGGCACAAGCAGCCATGGCTTTCCCAGTCATTGCTTGATCAGCTGTGTATTGCCTGCTGCTGCTGTTGTTCCTGGGGGGTCGCTCAGAGCGCTGTAGCTCGCTTCTACGATAAGGCAGAAGGGATCCAGTTTTGCTGTCTTCAAGACAAATCCTCTTGTGGCCGGAGTGCATCTGCAGGATTTTTCCTTAAACGTTGGCTTACTAAGCAGTTGTAAGAGCAGCTTGGATGGGGTTTAAATGAGTCGGTCCTTCTCAAAACTTGGTAGCCACTCGCCCTGCTTCTCAAGAGCTTGGTACAAACGCTGCTCCCGCTAGTTGTAATCTTACAGCAGCTGCTTCAGGAGCCTTCTCTCTTGCTGCTGACTTAATTCACCGTGGTTTTTGTTCTGTCAGTGCGGCGTATCAATATAATGTATGTGCATGCTACTAGAAAAAAAGGTGCGTTGGTTGCATTCATCACCTTTGGCTGACTGCTTCAGCCTGCGAAATATATCAGAGGTCATAATATCAAAGCCAGAGCCATCCTGAAGCCCCAGGGAAACGAGGGAAGGATATTTGAAATACCAGCAGGAGACACACGGTTGCCTTTGCTTCTTAGCTTGCACGGGTTAAGGAACGTGATAGCTCTGTGTGCGCGCGTGGGAATTCCCCCAAAGCGTGTGCCTGTGTAAGTGGCCAAAGCAAGTGTGAAGCAGCTACAAGACTGCGCTGTCCAGTTGTTAAGTGCTTGTGAGGCGCCCACGGAGGGCAGGGTCAACCTGGTGCTTCAACCCTCGGTGCAAAATCTGTGTACGGAATACACGAGGCCAGCCTGTCAGCTGTTGTCAAGTGACGCTGTGCTCCTGACCTGACTGAATTAAGCCCACGAATGTGTTACTTAGCAGGAGCTGGGTTGTGCGTTTTCGTGGCTGTGGAATGCCACGGTCTCTACCACCTTCTCCTGACGCTGCGCTAAAAAGCACCGTAAGATAAATACGTGGCATTCATCATTTCATATCTGGGTAATGTGTCATAGGCAAAAACGCTTCGGGCGGCGACACGGTCGGAACCGCGAGGGCTGCGTTCCCTTCCGCGGCTCTTGGGGCTCTGCTGCAGTGCTAGTGTGTCCGTGCTGCGGCGATGCTCTGTGAGACTTGCTGATCACGTGGGACGATGTGCAAAGTATTTTGTCATTTCTTGGTGTTCTGCAGGCGTTTGAGTGTGAAGTCACCCTTGAACTCACCCTTGAAGTGTGTGTAGCTTACACATCCCGGGTGATAAGACACGAGCACGGCCTAACTTCTCTCCTCATGTCTAACTTGTGGAATTGAAGTCCAGGTAGAGCAAGATGGGAACTTTGCGGATTGTGATGGTGAACTCTACAAAGCAGCGACAGCAGAAGCGTTCAGCTGATGTGGTGGTAGTGCTTTGGCAGTACTGCAGTGGCTTTCTTCGAGCTGTCTGGTAGATGGGGATCTCGGGTATCAGCTGCTTATAGCAGTGTCACATCTGAAAAGCAAGTGCGTCATAGGAGATAAAGCCTGGTCCGTGAAGAAACCTTTTACAGCCTTTGCCCTTCCTGGTGTAACGCTATCTGAGGGATCTGTGTTGAGCCCTCTTGCTATTGAAATAGACTTCGGACTGAGCTTGTGGCTTTGGTGCATCAAAAGGAATCATTGGCTTCTGTGATCACGAAGAAATTGGTTTCTCTACGGCAGCAACGAAGCTTGCTGCGTAACACGCGACGCTTGCCCGGGACGTGGGTGCTGCAGAGGAAGTCCCAGGCCTATTCAGTAAGTGGTGTGGGGCGGTCGGCAGCACGACCCGCCGTTCCTTTTGGTGTGAGAAAAGGAGCTGGCCACTGCGTGTGCGGAGTCGTATGCGAGTCCCCGTTTTTTTCTCCCAAATTTAGCACGGAGGTGAGGCAGGTACTGCAAAACGCTTATGGTTAAGCGTGGGACAACGGTAACTGGTGATACTGGGAATGATTTTTGCCTGAACCTTTTCACGATTAGCTGAGAGACTTCCGTTGTGCTACAGCTGCGTTCTGAAAGTGTACGTTTTGGACGCTTGCGGTGTTCTAGGGGTTTTGCACTTCTGGTTTCATAAAGAGCTTGGGAACGAGCTGGAAAGACACCTTGAAAGTGATAAGAGCGAATGGAGTTTGTTCTGATGGAAATGGCTCGACTTGATCTGCGTTGGGGGAGCGTGGGGCAACACGTAGTGCAGTGTGGGATTAACCCCGCGTGCGGCTTCACGGCTCCTCGCGGGCGGTACGTGCCACCGTGAAGCCGGGTGTGAGGATTAATAACGCCAGACGCATTTGGTCTGTTGAAAGCCTACGTGTGTATTTCACGTGGAAACGCTAGGGGAAAAAACTGTCTGGGCTTCCAATTAAGGTACCTCGGGGAAAGTACACAAGCTGTCCGCCGTGCTGGCAGGAGCACGGTTTCAGGTACGCCGGAACAGAAAGCCGTGCGGCAGTGGCCAACCGCAAGGGCCGAGCACGTGCGCGAAGCTGCAGGACGTGGAAAGAAGTCCGAAGCGACTTTGTGTCTTGAGCGTGGCTTCGAGGGTGCGAGCCCCGGAGGCGCGTAGCCCAACCCGAAGCCAGGTTCTTGGAAGGTCTGCGAATGGAAACGTGCCAGAGGAGAGCTGGCTCGGAGCACTGCGTTATTGCGAATGCCTGAATAATGTTCATACTTGGTCATTGCTCACTTTTATGGGGGGGCCGGCTTCGGATGCAGTATATTATGCAATGGTTTTGTCATGTATCAGTGATGATATTAACAGTCTAATGCTAAACAGGTTCTGAGGAAATGAGGAGGCAAAAAAAATGACTTACTATATTTACCCTGAAACAAGATTCAATCTGCCACTGTATTTAATGCTGTATTTTTCATTATCTCACAAGCATATGTTGGAACCGCTACAGATGATGAAGTTAGCTGCTGGGCAGAGCTATCATCAATGCTTTCCATCTTTATTTTAATAAGAGGAACGAGCAAATTGTTTGTGACCTTTGTCAAGGGCTTCCTGGAAGACAGGGAACCTAGCTGCAACAGAGTCGGTAGCCTGGAGCCCTGCTGAATATTCAAAGCTTGAGCCCTGCATAAAACGTGCTGTAACAAAGCCATTGTGTCTGAAGGAGCCACGTCTACTACAAAAGAACAGGGATCTAACAGCAGAAGTTAAATCTTTCCTTTCTTCTTCCTTACGCTTCTGGAACAATGTTGGCAATACGCTGTTTTGTTCTGCTGCTCCGAAAGTGTACGTTCCGGGCAGGAAGCTTAAAATTGCGTTTCCTTGACAGCTGGCTCGTCACGCATATGCTGCTGTGGAAAAAAAGTGGGCTTTCGGTTCTGCAGGAAACAAAAAGCTGACATATGTGCTCTACGTATGTGTCACGGAAGGGGCACGTCCCCTACGGTGGGCAGTGTTCAGGGCTGGGGAGATGCCGGTTTTGGATGCGTCGGACAAAAGAGAACCTTCTGTGAAGCTAAGCACGTGATACGGTATCTATCAGGTAAAAACGCTGAGACGTGAAGGAGGCTGTATGTGGCGAAGAACAGGAATGGTTAGAAAATGCCTTCCTGGCATCCAGGGCGTTCCTACAGATTCCCCCTGCTGACGCCTGGAGCGTGGAGTGCGACTCCCCCAGCTTGACGTAGCCCGTGAGATACGGTGTGGGGACACTCGGTCCCGGAGTTTGTATCAAAGCCTTAATTTAGCTCTCGGCAGTTTTGTCTGGTGTTTTGTTAATTCCAAAGCCACTGCNAGAACAGGAATGGTTAGAAAATGCCTTCCTGGCATCCAGGGCGTTCCTACAGATTCCCCCTGCTGACGCCTGGAGCGTGGAGTGCGACTCCCCCAGCTTGACGTAGCCCGTGAGATACGGTGTGGGGACACTCGGTCCCGGAGTTTGTATCAAAGCCTTAATTTAGCTCTCGGCAGTTTTGTCTGGTGTTTTGTTAATTCCAAAGCCACTGCGGGATGCAGTCCACTGTGT
>VZSC01009123.1:0-15353 GCA_013398225.1 Steatornis caripensis
TGGGAATGAGCAGACCAAAGCGGAGGTCCGAGGAACGCTGCTAGCGGCAAGCAGGACCTCTCAAAGCCTTTCGCGTCCACACCCGAGCCCCCGTGCTCCGGTGCGCCTAGCGCGCGGTGCAGCAGGCACAGCGATGCTGTGGGGAGCCGTATTAGCGCTTACCAGCGACGCCTTCCAGCGTAGCACAAGCAGACAACTCCTGCGCCACCATGCTGCAACAGCGCCCGCAGGAGACACCCGTGCCCCCGTCCCTGGGACACCCGCGTCGCGCACGGCCTGACGGCACACGGCGCCTGAGGCCCGGCCAGCTGCCTGCGCGGCCTGCCGGCAGAGGGGCCAAACGCACCTGCTCCCTGCCTCAACAACACCGGGTGCAGCCGCTGCCCTCCGAGACGTCGGGCCTGGGCCATTCACACAGGAGGGTTGTCGACTCCCATCTTCCCCGTGGCAGGGCCGACTCCGGGGCGCGTTTCAACCAGCCACGCCTGCGCCACAGCAGCTGGGAGCGTTTGTAAACACTCAGGAACGGAGCTTTCCCCCTCGCCTCCTCCTGTCCCCCAAAAGCCAGCCCACGGCCAGCATGGCTGCCGGGTGCCAGCGGCCAAGGGAGACTCCGCTCCTCCGCTCCCATGCTCCCAGGCCCGGCCTGCGTGGCCTTGGGCAAGACACCTCACCCTCTCATCTCTCCATCTAACCGCCCGTAAGAGAGCGGGCGCTGCCATGCGCCTGCGAAGGCCTGGGTGCCGCGGGCAGCTCCCCCTCCTCCCAGGCAGCATCACCGCAGGCAGAAGCCTGAAGGCAAACCGAGGCCGCCGTCCTGCACCTTCTCCCCCAGGACCGATTCTGAAAATAAAAACCAGCTTTCACTTGCCCTGGCCCCGAGAGAAAAGGAGGCAGAAAGAGGTTTGTTGTCAATACATGAAACTGTCGCTAAGTGAAGGAGGAAAAAAATCCGGGGGGAAGAGAGGGGAACGAGGGAGGGGACAAAACCGCATTTTCGCTTCTGGTGGCCAGCCAGCTGACTGACTCAGCCCGTTTGGTCGCCTGCCATACAGATTTAAAAACAAAACCAAGCTCTCGGAGAGGGGAGAGAAGGGGATTCGGATGAATGTGCTTTTTCTGTTGCGTGTCGAGCAGATCCTAGACCGGCCCAGGACGTGTTTAGGAAAATGGCTTCCCTGCCACACTGCGCCCAGGGGCTCGGCGCAGAGCAAGGCACAGCGCGGGTCTGCCGTGCGGCCGGTGCCACGCGCAGCACGCGACTCCCGCCACGGCACCGCTCCCGGCCAACCGTCGGGTCTGAGAAGCAGCACGGTGAAAGCTTAAGGCTCCAGGGCCGCCCCCAGAGCTGGCTCCCTGAAGCCACCCCGAGGGCTAGAGACGGCAGTCTGGGTGCCCAGGCAGGCGCCACTGCCCTGCCGTGGGGCACAGCCAAGGCCAGGGTGACCTGCTGCGGCCGAGGGGTCCCGCATCCGCTGGGAAGAGAGCTGTGCGGCAGGCGGCGTGCTGCTGCAGCGGCCGCTCTCGGACCCTGGGCTAGGGCCGCGTGCTGCAGGCAGCTCCGCACCTTCGCCTGCTCGCCGCCGGAGGAATGCGCACAGGGGGTGGGAGGAGCGGGGAAGAGGTTGTTTTGAAATACCGGCTCCCGTGTTATTTATCTGGATCCCACAGCGCCCATGGCACGGTAGCCGCTCATAACGAGTGCCTTCTGTTCCCAAAGCGCTGTACAAACACGAACACGCGCTCCCCACGCCCTTTGCGGCAACGCAACACGCTGGCACGCTCGGCCGTGGCACCAGACGTGCAGAGCTCACTGCCCCGCGCCGACGCGGCGCTTCCACACGACCGGACGGTCGTGAAATCGTACGTGAATAAGCAGCCTTGGCACTTTGCAGCTGCAGCAGGCATCGCAAACGCTGGCTGGTGAAGCCTTGTGAGCCTCCCACGCAGTGATCTCCCCTAGAAACTGGCCAGCCTCCCTGGAGATTAATCCCTCGTGCGCTGCGGGCAGCGCGGACAGAGTAAGTCAGCTAAGGAGCTGACGACAGGTAAGCACAGACCCCGTGGCTCTTCGCCCCATTTCGAGAGAGCAGAACGGAGGCACAGAAAAGCCGAGGCCTTGCCCAAAGCTGCCCGAGCCCGCGGCAAAGCTGAGAGGAAAAGCTTTGCCGTTCGGCTGCCAGTCCCCAGCGTGGGCGCTAAGGCAACGACTCAGACGCACTCCGCCAGCTGCCCCGGACAAGGCATCGCCTCTGCTGGCGCCCCGCGAGGGCTCGGAAGAGAGGTGCAGATGTGCGTCCCCGCAGCGGGGCGAGCAGGTGCGGGACCCCCCCCGGGCACCGCTGCAGAGAGGCACACGGGGAGCCCGCTGTTGCCGGCACCGGTTCACGCGGGAAGCACGCGGACAGATGCACGGACCGCCGCCGAGCCGAACGGGACCCGCCGCAGCGGGGCGAGGGGTGCCGCTCGCGGACCGGCGGCTCGAGCTCCCGTGCGGCCGTCTGCCCGGCGGGGCACGGGCTGGCCTCGCCGCCGGAGACGTTTCCGACCTGAGCAGAAGGAGCAGGACGCAGGGCTGGGGGCAGGGGAGGGGGGCGACGGGCAGAGGTTTGCAGCGGAGCTAAACAGGGAGATTTAGTAACTGTCGGAAAAAATGGCTGCTTTATTGCAGGCAGCTTGTAAACCCTGGAGCCTGAAGGTCTGGGAGTAATTTCTCCCTCCCACGTGCTGGGCTCAGTTTGTACTGGGGGTCAGAGGTCAGTGCTTTTCCAAAGCATTCTGGGAAAGACGCCAACTGGAGCAAGCTGCTAAACACCGCTCCTGCGGCACAGCCCAGGCTGCCGAGGGCTGGAGCGCGCCGTTAACCCTTCGCGGGGAGATTCCTCCCCTCCGTCTCCTCCTGGCGCCGTCGGCCCTCGAGCGTGGGAAGAGGACGGTGGGGAGGATGGCTGCTGGGGCTGGGCGACGGGCGTCCGCGGAGCGCCAGCCGATGCCTCGGTGTGACCCGGGGCCTGCACTCGGCCGCCCGCGAGCGGGCTCAGCCCGCTTCCCGGCTCGCCGGCGACCAAGTCCCACAGGCAGGCCGGCTCTGGGAGTCGGACTCCTAAGCAGGGGAAGAGAGGAGGCCAGCGGAGCGAGAGCCGAGCGCCCGGGGCAGAGCCCTGCAACCGGCCTCGGCGCGGAGGGAAAGGCGGCTCTCGGGAACGCAGTCAGCACCGCTGTAGAAGGCGGGAGAGCCGGCTACCGGTCTCTCCGAGCCCAGCACCAGTTCCCGCAGCCCATACGCCTGCCTCCACCACACCACTGCCCTCCGAGGAGCCTGAGGGCACAAAGCCGCAGCCGGGGGCGCTGCCCAGGGCGCCCGCGGGAGGTCACGCTCCCGTGGGCAGGGTCCTGCCGGACTCCTGGCACCTCTTCTCCGCTCCAGGGAAGGACGTCCTCCCCGGCCACCTCCTGGGCCCTGGCGCTCCCTCTGCCTCCACTCATCAGTGCGTCCTCCCCGGGGTAACCTCGTCGTGCCTCGCTGCCTTCCCCCTCTCCCCCGCTGATCTCCTGGGGGAGGCAGCGACCGGCCTCCACGTGGCACCTCCTGCTTCTCTCCTCAGCATCGGGTAAACGCCGGGACCTACCAGTCTCGCCTCCGGCCGCTGGTGACGCTCCCGTTCCCCGGGGCGGGCTTTAAAGGCTGCCTGCCAGGGCTCCCTTATCTCCTCAGCCACCTCCTCCCGGGCTCTGGGACGGGGTCAGGCTGGCCGGGGGAGCCACAGCTTTGCTGTCTGCCCCCTGCGACGCAGCGGCTCTGGATCACCTGTGCAGGCGAGAGCACGGCTTCCTGCAGCATTTCAGCTTCCTCTCCCAGGGATGTGTGCGAGCGTTTCTGGCCTGCAGCCCAGCCCCACTGCCCCCACCCCACCGAGTATCCGTCAGCACACAAAGAGGAAGGGAGCTCAGTTCTGTTTCTCAGCGGCATCTCTCATCTTCCTCTCAGACGCATGCCCCATCTTTCCCTCGCTTCATCTCCTTCGTGCTCAGCACCGCACCGAGGAGGAGGAGGAGGGGCCTGTGGTTACTGCCCAGGCAAACAGGAGACCCGAGCACTCGGCTCGGGTCCCGCTGCCGGGTCTGCTCTAGGCCCTTCCCCACCGCGCAGCGGCACCGGCTGCCACAGACTGGCGCCCGAAAGCATGCCGATGGGCACGCCGGGGCCCTTCGCCGGTGACGCCGCAGAGCCTCGGCCACGCTTGCCGCGCAGCCCTGGCCCCGCTGCTCACTGTCAGCCCGGCTGGCCCCGCTGCTCCCATCTCTACGCCAGGTCAACAGGCACTCGGACGATTTCACGGGATCCTCCGGCGGCAGTCACCCAGCTCTCCTGCCACCGCTTCTTCGACACCTGGCGCGGGCACGAACCACAGCCTTGCTAACCAAACGGGGCGGAGGCAGAACCTACCGCCGACTAACCGCGCACCGAGCAACGCTCCTCCGTAATGCCACGCTTCCCCCAGGCCAGCAGGGAAGATCTGGCTGTGCCTCTGCACCCCTCCACCGCAAAGATGGTCACCGCGAAGAAGACGATCCGCTCTCCCTCCAAACACAAACTTGTGCCTTCTTGTCCAAATCCCTTTGAATCGCGCTCGTGTCTTTCTGATCCAGGTACAAAATGGCAAATTTCCCCACCGGCTTCCTTTATTCCATCTTTCCAAGCTCCCGTTTTCATGTCCCACCTGCAATCCCTCCAGCTCCTTGCAAACCTGCCTTTGCAGTCAGAGCCGCTGAATCCCCTTTCATCCTCTACCATCTCTTCTGACTAATCCACATACCTCAGCCCTCCTCCTGGGCTTTCCCCGAGATCACAGCCTGGCATTGCCTTCACGCTCCCAGCTACTGCTTCACCAGCTTCAGGAGAGAGGAGTTTGCTACGCGCCCCCGTGCCCTCTTCATTAAATCCTTCCGCTCCATCCCTCCCAGCTCCTCCACTCTCACCTCTGGAGGAGTCCCGAGGCCAGAAGCACGTGCGGTGCAGCCATGGCACCTTGGCGACTGCCCTGTTGGGGGGACCGGCTGGGCTCGGGGCGAATATCTCCCTTCAGGCTACCACCACGCCTTCCGATGCCAAATGCGTACCCACAGACGGGAACCCGGCGCGGCAGCCACGTTGCAGGGCGCTTCCCGCCGCCGGCACAGCAGGACTACCAAGCTCGCGGGTTACCCCCAGGAGGCAGAAATCCACGGCCCCTCTGCTTCGCTCGGCACCGAGGAGCGCACCATCCCACCGCTCGGCCACAGCAGAAAGAGGCAAGCCTCCCTTCTCCCCGAAGGGGCCGGACGAACACCTGAACAGCGAACTTTGCCCCCCCGCCGCAGCTGCGCGGGACAGACCCGAGCCAGGCATCGGGCCGAAGCATCCAGCTCTGGCACCAGGGCTGCAGCTCTCAGCTGACCTTGCCGCATCTGCTCCGGTCAAACAGCTCCGAGCTTTTTGCCCCAGACTCCGCGCCTGCCGCAGGCCCCAGGCGCTGGCTGGAGACCTGCCAAGGAGAGGGCTGCCGGTTTGAATCACGAGCCAGAACCGGGTAAGCACCACCTTTAATAAGCCTTTCCCCTCCATCAGGCACCCTGGGTATTTTTTTCAGCTACAGTCTTGTGAGACGGAAGGCTGCCTGGAGCCGAGCCAGCACCGGGGAAACCACCATTTCAAGGTCCTGCAAAGGAGCCTGTAAGAGCAGAAGGGAGCTTTGGTCGGGCGTGCGGGGGGTGATGCAAAGAGCAGGCTGTTCACTGGGAAGCTGCTGCCGCTTGCCAGGAGGCAGTGGGGGAGGAGGCAGCAGATGTCCGCAGACAGCATTTGCCGAAAGCCTGCAGCGCTCCAGCCCAGTGAGGGGAGGAAGGCGGCGGCTGGTGCCACTGCTGCTGCATTGTAATTGAACAGGACAAACGCGACGGAGTCCACCGAGAAAGCTTACGTTGCCTTTCCCTCCGACAACCGCTACTTCAGCGACGGGAAGCGGGAGTCCCAGGAACCCGCCCGGGGGTCAGACGAAGAAGACCTCCGGACGACTTTCGAGAGACCTCGAACGCAGGAGGAAAAAGCCCTGCCACGAAAACTGCAAGACCCTTCCTCCCCGGGCAGCGGCGGCGGCTGCAAACCCTGCCACAGCCGTCGCGCCGGGGCCCAGTCTGCCTACAGGGGCCTGGCCCAAAGCAGCGTGCTACAGCCCACGAGCTGCCTTTATTCCTGGCAGACGCGACAGCCGGGCACTGGCAGCCAGAGCCCAGGCAAGTGCCTGAGGATGGATGCGCAGCAGATTCCCGGCAGAGAGAGCGGAAGAGAGCCCAGGAGCTCTGGCTGCAGCCTCCCTCTCGCGGCACTGGAGCACGGGTGCGGCAGAGCCAGAAAGGGAGATGGCTCCCACACACACACCGAGGGGGTTCTGCGTTTCCCCGCCAATCGGTTTGCAGAGGACGCGGAGCAGGGCCGCCGGCACCACGGTGGGCAGCCAGCGAGCCGAAGCCCGGCCGCGCTGCTTTTGGCGCGAGCGCGAGGTTGCCAGCGGGGCTGCGAGGCAGCCCACGTGGTTCTCGTTTCCTGCCGCTGGGCAGGGGAGGTCGGCTTCCTCCGAACCCCACAGCAGTGAGGCCGACCAGGGGGACTCCGCGTCCAGCAGCTACCCCGCAACCACTCTTCTCCCGTAGTTTTGCCCCGCAGCTGGGATGTGGCGAGCCAGGCAGCGTCAGCCTGACGAGACGCGCGGTGGCAGGGAACAGCACCTTAGCGAAGCGCTCCCCTGGCACCGGGACACCTGAGGGCAGCGGCAGGCCCTAGGCGAGCCATCCTCCCGTCAGGCAGCATCCTGACCACAGCCAGGGTCTACGGGACCCTCTCTCTCTCTCACCAGCTACCCAGACTGTTGAGAAAAAAAACCCACCAAAAAAAACCCCCAGAAAAATCAGCGCTTGCCGGCTTCAGACGGAAAGGAACTCACTTCGGCCAGAGGGGTCCCTGGCTCATTAAGCGATACCACCCTCGGGCTTGTTGTTCAGATCAAACCAAGCAGTTCCTGGGCTCCTCCTACAGCATACTGAGACGCGGTCTGGCGCTTGGGTCCACTTGAGTCCTCTTACAATAAAAATTAATTGAGATGCAAATCGGACGAGGCATTAGACTACTCTAGTGGCCAAGGGCGACGCACAGATTCCCCGCTGTTTCACGCCCCAATCCCAACTCCCTCACACCTCTCCTCCTTCCCAGGCCCAGGGTGGGTCGCTGGCCACGGCTCTCCAGAGCAAGGACGACGCCGTGGACGCACACCTTGCGTGCGGAAGGGAACCCGCACGGCAAGCGCGCTTCTTGAACTGGCTCTCGGCTCTGCCTCGACCCCTGCCCTGACCACCAGCACATCACGTCGTCGTGGTTTAACCCCAGGCAGCAGCCAAGCGCCACGCAGCCGCTCGCTCGCTCCCCCCGCGGCGGGATGAGGGAGACAATCGGAAGAGCCAAAGCGAGAATTCGTGGGTTGAGATAACGACAGTTTAATAGGCAAAGCAAAAGCCACGCACGCAAGCAAAGCAGAATAAGGAATTCATTCACCGCTTCCCATCGGCAGGCGGGTGTTCAGCCATCCGCGGGAACGCAGTGCTCCGTCACGCGTTAACGGTGACTTGGGAAGACAAACGCCATCACTCCGAATGTCCCCCCCTTCCTCCAGCTTTCTAAGCTGGGCACACCACGCCATACGGCACGGGACAGCCCTTCGGTCAGTCGGCCAGGGTCAGCTGTCCCGGCCGCGCTCCCTCCCAGCTTCTCGTGCACCCCGGGCCCGCGTGCTGGTGGGGTGGCGTGAGGAGCAGAAAAGGCCTTGGCTCTGTGCGAGCCCCGCTCAGCGGTAACAAAAACATCTCTGCATTATCAACATTGTTTGGAGCACAAATGCAAAACACAGCCCCGCACCAGCTACTACGAAGAAAATTAACTCTGCCCCAGCCAAAACCAGCACACACGTCTGGCAGGAGCACTGTGGGGCTCCCGCCTCCAGCTGAGCCACTCGCACGCCATCTGAGAGGGAGCCTGCTGAGGAGGACCACAGGGCCGCTCCGGGCACGTCAACGTCCATGCCCAGCGCGGAGACAAGAAGGTAGCAGGAGAAGCAGGAGCCCGGCCCCCTGGCGCGTTCGCTATCGGGATTCTACCATCAATTTCCAAGAGAGATCAATTTTTGGCGTACTGCCGATAGCTTTTCCAAATACGCTGCAAACGGCAACCGCAGCCCCAGCCACTGAGCCACCGGCAGCCCCGAACAGCCACAGATCAAACGCCGGAACAGCAGCCATTCGACGCGCTCCGTCAGCATCAGGTCTGGGAAGAAGGGCAATCCCAAAACACGCCGTTGCTCTTGGACACGCTCACCTCTCCCCTCTCCCCTTCCAACCAACCAACCACCGACTACAGCTACCCGCTTCTGCAATCTTGTTCCAACCCGGAGGCTGGGCAAAGCAATTAACCTCTCCATCTGGTTACAGCGAGACGAGTACAAAGCTCGGCACCACCCAGACAGGGATCAGCAGCCCTGAGGGATGCCAACGTCGTCCCTTTCTGCGGCTCGGAGCACGGCACTGCCAGCATCAGCCTGAGAACTAGGAAACCCTAGGGCGGCTGGTTCGCTTCGCCGGTGTTAAACCTACCCACCGCAGGCCTCCGAGGGCCTGCAGGCTGCTGCCGAGAGCTCTGCGGAAAGCACTCAGGAACGGCAGCCTCTTACTGCAGTAGCCCTAGATTTGCTGCCTAGGGGTCCGCAGCAGCACCAGAAAAATAACTGGAACCCTTACAAAAAGTCGAAAACCTACTAACGTAAGTAATACATTTTAATCAGACCAGGACTTTGTGAAATCGCTTTCGATCAAAAAGCGCAATAAACTAACCGACGCGCGTTTGCCACCGGTAGCTGAGCATTCCGAAAGCACCGCACGGGGCGGGGAGCGGTCATCACTCGCACGTGAGGTCGCGATCGCACCAGCGCTCAGGTGGGTCAATCACTCTTCTCACTAAACGAGCGCACGCACCTGCAAAATCAGGGCTAAAACGACCTTCACAGCAAAACACGCCTAAGTGGCAGGACACTTCTTTGCTGAAGATCTGCTTAGGGCAGAGCAACTCGGTTTTTTTACCAACGAAGTGTTTACAAATCCAGCTCGTGAAACTGACTTTCCGTGAGCAAAACCAGGTTTGGCTTTTGGGAGGGGTTTCTGGTTGGTTGGTTTTGGTTTCCAAAACAGGCTCCAAAGCACAGATTCAAACACCGAGTACCCGGGAGTTTTGGTTGTGTTTTGATTTGTTTTGGTTTTTTTAGAGAGGTTTAAAAGAGTGAGGAGCAAAACTCACTCACACCAAATTCTCCGGCGGAGGTGGGTAACCTCGGCAGACCGCTACGGAGCCACGGGAACGTTTTGGAAGGAACGCACGGTGCGATGGACTGAAGTTCAGCCATGGCCCCGCACTTAGCTGGTTTTCCGCTTGGATTGGTACCGCTCTCACGGCAAAGACGACGAGCGGGACTTCGGACTTTTCTCTCGCGGCGTCGAGTTCACAGTAAACAGGATTCCCCACTGACAATTTAGGAAACTAATTAAAGAGTACAAAAGACATCCGCTTCAGCCGTTCTAAACCAGATACAACGCGGGCAGCATCACATCGATAAACAGCAGAGAGGTGTTTAACTGTTTTTGAATACTTTTCCCAGCAGCTGCCGGCGTGTTTCACGCTCCAAGAGCGAGCCGGGACGGAGCAGCTCATCTCTGCGAGAAGCCCACAGGAGAGCCACGCTCGTACTTCCCGGCGGCAGAGCGAAGGAGCTCGGCCTCCACCGTCAAACGCAATCTCGGCTTCTGCCCGTGAGCCCCGAGAAAGACAAGGGGACGCATCACTCATTTTCCAGGTGGAGGAGGGGACGCGGCCCCGGGGGGGCGCGCTCGCCTGCCCAACGCGGCAGAAAGCCGGGCACGGGTGGAGCGACGAAAAAAAAGGGGGAAGAGGGCACGGTTCCGGTGCCCGCGCTCCACTCTTAGGGCTGCCAGGCCCGCACAGGCTGCCAAATCAAATAGCCGTCCAGGGCCGCGCTCCTGACAGGCGTAAGAGGCTCCTTACACCCAGGGCCATCGCTGCCCACGCCTGATGCTCATCCAGCACGACTGGCAGCAGCTGATGCCTACGGATCACACAGAAGCCCCGGTCCCTCCCACCGGAGAAGCTCCACAGCTCCCCAGGCCACGGCAGTTTCACAGGCTCCGACCAACACCCCCGGCCCGGTCCCTGCAGATGCCTCCTTACTACTGGAAAGGGGTCTGGGACACTGTGAGGGCACACGACGGGAACGCCGAGGACCGCTCCGTAGCCACAGGACCCCACCGGACAGAAGCACGTTTCGGGCGACCAGCACCGCGATCGGCGGGCTCTGCTGAAGGAAACCAGGCAAAAGCAAGCACAGACCTTCAGCAGCCCACCGAGGGGAACTTCATCCAAAACCGAGGGCTCCCGGCTCCCTTCTCGGCACCGCCTCACCAAGGGAAGGCGGGCAAGTCACAGCTTACTTTGAGCCCCGGCTTCTCCTACTCTCGACACGGTTGCTCAGCCAAAGGGGCATATTGCACAGGACTGTTCCTTTCGGGTCGAACGCTGTGCTGGCGGCACCCGCGTCCCTACGTCCCTGTGCCCACCAGCACCCTGCCTGGGCACCCCACCGTCCCCCGTGACGAGGGAGACCACCAGCCCAGCAGCCGGCGGCAGTCCCTCCCACAAGCCTCGCGGACCGAAACGCAACGTTATCCACGTGCAGGAGCCTCCGCCTGCAACCGCAGCAGAACTAAAACCACTGCCGTTCAGAAAAAAAAAACATAATTAGCGAAGATTAAACAGGCGGTAGCTACGTCAGCAGCCGGGAGGGAAGACGCCGACCACCACCTCCCGGCAGGACGGCAGTCGTTGCCTCCCCGCGCCCGTCGTGCACGCTCCGAGAGCCCTGCGGGTCTTGCCCTGCCTGCGCCGTGCCCGGCTCCGGCAGGAGGCACCGAGCCCGCTCGCCCCGATCACTAGAAAGCGCATCTACCACAGCACACAAAATCCTTCCCGTCTTCTTTTCCAAAGCCGTCTCGCCCCCTCTCAACCGGGACCCCCTCATAAAAGTAAGAAGAGACAGGCCTTTCCTGGCATTTCCTTTTTCTGAAAAGGCTGTAAAATTTTCCAAGCGTAGCCAGAGCCAGAGCAAAGTTTGTCAGGAGCTCAGCTCATTAGGCGGCTGCTCAAGGAGCCCCGCGGGAGGCGCAGGCTGCGTAATTCAAAACAGCCCGGACCCTGGAAAAGAAAATAGAAACCAGGCCGCGAGAGCGAGGGGGGCAGCTCCAGCTCCGGCGTAACCCCTGCTCTGGGAGCGCCCCATCCGCGGGGCTCGAGAGGAGCCCCAGCCCCAGCAGAGGTGCTGCGGCCAGCCCAAGAGGAGCTGGCACCGGGCGGAGGAAATTCCAAGCCTGTTGCTTCTGGCAGTCGCGCCGGGCCCTGGCTAGGACCTCGGCAACCTGGAAACCGGCTACTCAGCAGTTTTCTTGCCATCCAGAGGGCTTGCTCTGAACCACAGTTTCACTTCCCCCTCCCTGTCTTGCAGCCCAAGAGGCAGGGAACACCAGAGGCGAAGAAACGCTTGCTCAAAAGCCGTTGTGACTGAGGCCCCCCCCCAAAACCGCCCCGCTCCGGGACGGTAGTCTGGAGCTGCTGCCGTCCCCCCGCCGCCCCACTGCATCTGGGGGCGGGGAGAGCAGAGGAAACTTGCTTGGACCAGCCCTAGGTCTCCCTGGTTCCTTTTGCTCCTTGCCAGGGAAAAGTTCAAACGAGGCTGCACAGAGGCAGGACACAGGCAGCTTTCAGCCCAGCCTAACTGCCGCGCTCGAGGCTCGCCTGTGGCCGGACCCGCTCCGTTCAGGCCCCGTCTGGCCCGATGCTCCGCTGCAGACCGGTGCTGGAACGAATCCCGCCGAGGAAGTGGTGAAAGCTCCAGTGCCGCAGGGGTTTCCACAGCCTTGGCCAGCTCGCTGGCGGGAAGAGTCGCCCAGAGATGTGGCCCTCGGTCCCCGTTCGGAGCTCCCCATCCGGCTCCTCGCCGCCCTGAGCTCGCAGACCGCCAGGGCCGCTACAGCGTGGCTACTCGGGACCCTCGCAAGCACCCTTTTTGTAAGCCAGCATCCTCTACCGATCGCAGCCTCGCACCGCGCCTTTCCCAAGAGGCCAGGAGACGCGCGCCGCCTAACACCGCAGCGAAGCAACGGCCGCTCCCCCCGCTGCTGAAACCCCTTCCCATCTGAAGGGGGGCACCGCCACTCACGGGCAGACAGCTGTTTAGCTGGACCTTTCTTCCAAGAGGACAGTAAGGACGTGTTTTCTATGAGGAAGGCCGCAGCGCTCCACGGAGTCCCTGCCTACAGAACCGGGCAACCGACGCGCACCCGGTCGTACAGTTACCAAGCTCCGAGTGGCAAGTCAAGGAAGACCATCCCCAATGCCAGCTTCAGGAGGGGACACATCGCAAGCAGAGAGAAACGGCTTCCCGTAACTCAAACCCTTAAAAGAAACCAGGGTACGGCCCTCCAAACAAGGGTGCAGTGTTCTGGGAGAACGGCGCTTCTCCACAGAGCGCACGTCGGACCAGGACCGCCGCGCTCCTTGGAGAATCGAGACGCTCCACTCGCTAGCCAAGGACACGGTTTGTGACTTCTGCTGTAGCCACACCAGTCACAGCTTTCCGACTTGCAGTTTTCTCAGCCGGGCACACACCAGAGGACGAGGGGATGGGAAAGCTCACAGACGCACCAAGCGTCGAGGATACTTCACGAGAGAAGCTCCTGACCTCCAGGTCCTCAGAGGGCCGGAAAAGCCCCCCCGACGCCTGGACTCGAGGCGGAGGCCGAGACCCAAAGAGGCAGCTGAGGAGGAGCGGAGCGATGAGCAGGAATCACGCATGAATCCTGGCTTCTGTCCCTAGCTCTGCCCCATATTCCCTTCCTGTCCTCGGTTTAGTCATTTCCTTTCACTTTTCCTCCCAGTCTCTATTTCGGAGGTGAAAAAACCAAGCCCCTTGCTTCTGCAGAGCACTCGAAACCTCCCCCGGCCTGCGACAGTGCAGAGCATCGCTACCGCCAGAGGCTGCGAGACACCCAGCGCGCAGGAGCCACGCTGCTCGCGCAGACCCCAGCAGAGCCTGGCGCTTCCTGCGCTCACGTGTCGAGATGCGCCGAGTCTGCGAACAGCCAGCGCCGCCGAGCATCTTCTACACAAACCATATCCTGGCCTCTCCGCGGCCACCACCACGTTAAGCAGCTGAGCAGGGAAAAGGAAGGCTGCTGAGCTGAGCCGTGGCAGACGGAGCAGCACAACCGCACGCCGCAGCGTTGCTCTGGGCAGCCCGCCTGCAAGGAGGCGGCCCTCGGGCCGGCAGCAGCAGGGGTGGACGAGGGAAGACAGAGCAACGAGAGGAGGAGGGTAGAAGGGGAAAGAAAACCCAACCCCAAAACCGAGCCAGCCAGCAGCCTTGAAGAGGCAAGCTGGAGCAGAGCTGCCTGAGGAGCGCGGCCCTCCTGCTCCCTGGCAGATCCGTCCTGCGGCCTCCCACATACTTCAGGGAAAGGGAAGACCAGTAGGCATAGGCAGGAACAAGGAGCGCTCTGTGGTTTTGCTCGGTATTTCAGGCCATCTCTCACACGGGAGGAGCTCCGCTCCGCTTTCCAAGTCTCGCCCTCTCTGGCACGGATCACAAACCTGGCTTCTGGCCCGGGACTTGGCTCCGGCAGAGCTCCTCACCAAACAGGGTGACGCCCCACCTCTGGGCACAGCACACAGCCCAGTCTTAAAGCCATCTCGAGGCTATTACCCCAGCATCAGGACAGGCTCCCCACCATCCCCTAGCCGGGATTCAAGGCATCTCGAGCCGCAGCGGAACAAAACCAGACCCCAGACCTAGCTCCTGCTCTCGGTGGAAGCTAAGCCCAGCGACAAAGCGCCGCTTTCCCTGGCAGCTCTGGCCAAAGCTGGCAGACGATGCGGCCGCATCGGGGAAACGCAGGGTCTCCCAAAGACACCCGTGCACAACTAGCACGTTCCTCTGCTGGCAGCTGCCCAGAAAGACGCAGCAGGATGAGGTGGCAGGCGAAGGTCCTGCCCTGCCGTCGCTGGCAGCACAGAGGGGATGGAAGCCACTGCGCCGTGCACCCGGCCGGCCGGAACATACCCCGCGCCGGGACACTGGGGAGCCACTTGGGCCCAGACACCAGTAGCTGCCAAAGAACGAGCCCATCTCTCCGGAAGGAGCCGAGCGAGAGGGAAGCGAGCCTCAGCCCACCGGCTGCGCCCAGCATGGACGCGCACCCAGCAGAGAGCAGAACAGGTTCCCGCTTGGCTCTTCAGGGTGCCACAGCCCGTCATCCTCGTGCCACTGTCTCCAGCAGAGTCGCAGCCGGCATCGAGGCAACCCCGCCTGCTGGGGAGCTGCACGCCTCCGACGGCCCATCCCGTGCCCTGGAAGAGGGGCGGCGGGAGCGCGAGGTGGGAAGGGAGGGCTCGGAGCCGGTCAGGGCGCCCAACAGCAGCACGCCCGCTTCCAAGGCTCGATGCAGGCTTCGGATAGCCACGCCGAGCTTTCCTGCACTCCCCTTCTCCTGCCGCACCGGGGACCAGGCCGCCCAGGGCACTGGCAAGCACAGCCCTGCTTGCCAAGGACACAGGGAGCGGCACAGGGTTCCCGGCGAGCTGACCCCCGTAGCACGGCTCTAAGCTGACCCCCGTAGCACGGCTCTCCCCTGAATCAAAAGCAGGTGCCAGTGCCACCAACTGCTTCCTCTACGCCGGCTCCTGCGGAGCACGTCCCCGTGGCAACTGCAAACGCCACCGTGAATTGGTCCCGATTCGACCAAAATCCATCACCCTTCTCCGCTTCTGAGTTTCAAAGGAAATCAGGTAGGAAGAAAACAAAACCAGCTGCCCGTTTCCCAGGAAGAGCCTGGTGCCAAGCAGATGACCTGGAACAGGCACCGCAGAAGGAGGAAGGGTGCCTCGCCATCCACGCCACGTGGTCTGGCTGGCGCTGCCTCCCTGGCAGAGGCCGAGGAAGGACAAAACACAGCAACAGAAACCATCCCCGTCAACCTCCAGTACCAGTTCCTGGGCACCTTCCGCTCGGGGCTGCCAGCGGCGGTGCTCGCAGAAGGGACGCCAAACCAGCGGGGCGAACATGGGAAGGAGGAACCAGCTGGGAAGCAGCACGCAACTGTGAAACAGAAGTNGAGGAAGGACAAAACACAGCAACAGAAACCATCCCCGTCAACCT
>VZSC01009124.1:0-45425 GCA_013398225.1 Steatornis caripensis
AAAAAGGACTGTCGTGGTTTGAGCCCAGCCGGCAATAATGGTATCGTTATGATAGGGTTCTTTGTTTGTTTTTCCCTAGAAGAAAAAAGAGTTTTGGAAAAAAATTCTGGAGACATTGTTGCATTTTCCTAGCTTTGGTAGTCCTGAGTTCACATGTATGATGTAAAGTATAATGTAAACATTATAGATCACTGTGTAAATGTTTTTCATACCAAATTACGGTGCAAGGTCACTGAAGTAAGGCTCTGTTGACCCTCAATCTGTATGACTTTCCCTCTATCAGGCTCCTATTAACTCCATGTTTTGCAGAGTATTCTCTGAGCCTGAAGCAAACTCCATGTTGAGAGGCTGCAGTGTATCAGGCACCTAAGACTTAGGTAATGGATCTAAATTTGTTGTACAATGTATTCTTTTCCTTATTGTTCCTCTTCCCTTTTCCTCAGTTCAACCCTTTTCCTGCCCTTGTGGGGATTTCTTAACGGACTCTGTTTATCAGCATACACATATTTACTCCCTGTTGCTCCTTACAGTCAAAGTTTACTAATACATGTCCCTGCCTTCCTTGCTTTTGGGAGGCTAAGTTGATACCAGGTTGCTGAATATGTAAGCACCCATCTTAACAAATCTAATATGTACTAGCAACGAGGTGCTCATTTTGATAGATCAGGCAAAATATTCTTAATAAGCCAGTCTGATTCACTCCCTCCTGTCAGTGTTTACTCAGTGAAGTTGCTACCTCATGACTCCTGAGAAAATTCTGTTCAATCATTCTCCCTTGCTATGCATTCCTGTTTCCTTCAAGTTATGATCAAAGAGTTTCCTGCCTTGCACTGCAGATGAAGGCAGACTGCCTCTTCAATCACTGATGTAGCTGTACAGGTAAGTTAAGAAGCACCAGCAATCATTTTTCTTTCCATCTCTGCAATCCCGTTCCTCAAAGCTTTTCTGCAGTGCGTGGAACTAGGCTGATTTTGAAATTAGCTTAGTTTAATACAATTTTAAAACTGATAAAATTGTTCCCCACCCCTCTCCCAGTACCATGTAGCCCGAGAAAAAGACACCCCAAAATCCAGATTTCTCTCTATGGCTAGGGGCAGAGATGAAGCTAGATGTTAGCCATGGGCTGACCTCCAGCCTTGCCAGAAAGAATGGATCAGCCAAAAATGAAAGTTTTAATAAAGGATTTCATGACTGAAGGAGGTAGGAAACTTGAGGGAGGGCAGTTTTCCCTGTACTTGTCTTTCCCCAGAAGATGTCCTGGATTTGCCCTTGCTTTGATTGATAGTGTATTCCTCCATCAGTACAACCCACCCTTCTGTTTCTCTTCATCATACAGCTGCACATTGTGTTGATGGCTTTGGGCCTTACCTCGTATTGCTGCAAAAAGTGCTCTTGTTCAGTGTGCTAAAGGTCCTCTCCATTTGATAAATATTTCCTCTTTTTATTCTTTGCCCTAAAATACGCTGTGCTATTTGTCAACATTAAACTGCATGTGCTTTCTTGGTTCTGCTGTGCCTGACTGCACTGCTAGTTTTTTTATACTAGTACTGATTAGCCAAACTGGAAGTCTAGAGCTTTTTCTGAGACTCTTGTTAATAACATTTTCTCAGTCTGAAAGAAAGGTTTAGTTAGGCAGAGGTAGTATCGCCAGCATGTGCTTGCTCTGCTTACAGATATGCTGGGCAGCTGTCATCAAGTCTCGTATACAAAACACAATCACACCTGGTAATGATTTGGATAGGAAATGACATCATGCACGAAAATTCAGCAATAAAGGTATTGTTAGAATCAAACGACATGCTTGTTCACCTGAACCTTTACTGAACAGGTGCTTCAGCATTGTCTCAGGGTCCTGAGGGAAGTGTTTAAATTTAATTCAGGAATAAAACCAAGCTCCCAACTGCTTGAGATGATTAAAAATCCCAAGACTCTTTTTGTAAGAATAAGAGCATGACCCTCATATCTTGGCCAAATTCCAGACAGTGAAATTACATTCTGCCAATGTGAAATATACCTGTCATTTGAATTGCAAAGCTATTCTGAATTCCCACTGAGATCTCCTGTTGAGTTTTGCATGCTTTCGATAGTTGCCATGTCCACCACTTAGATATTGCATTTCTGGATTAGGACCTGTAAGTAAGTCTATCTCCAAAGCACATTGGAGGAGAAGAAATAAATTAAAACAAAATATCATCATTATTTCCTATGGTAGCACTATTATTTTCTCAAACTCTATCAAGCCCCCAATTACTTTTTATTATTCCTCTTAGTGATGTTGGTGTGAGATTCCTCACAGGAAAGGAGATAATTGAAAGCTAGATTAGTAAAGCAAGAAGTTGAGATAAAACTAAAGCAGAAAATAGTATGCATGATAGGCAGGGCATGCTGGACTTCAAATGCTTGGTCTCAGGAGGAAGATGTCTATTGCATAAAGAAATTTCATTTTTTGAATGGATTCCATTTTAATTAGTTAAAATAATGAAACAGACATATGCAACCATACTGAAATCATTTTACCTATCAATTACAGTAGGTCTTTATGTAATGACTCTACCACTGCAGGGTGCAAACTGGAAAGAAGGATTCAAAAGAATCTGTGCTGCCCAATTCCAGCAGCCCAAAGCCACTAGGTTTTATATCTCCAGCGTCATCAGAGACATAGAGAACAAGAAAATTCTGGGTTAAGTTACACCACAAATGACATTTATTGTATTATGAATTGACCAAGGAAAATACAGTTTTCTACCATGGCAGAGGTGTGATTTGCACAGCCCAGGGAAAAGAAGCAGCATTCACATTGTCTCATCTAGCAATCAACTGACCCTTTGCCAGAGAATAGGCGCTTAGGACATTTCTAGTCCACCACTAATGATGATGATGGCACCAATGATTTTGCCTCCACTCTTTCTTGATTTAAAGTCTAACTGGATGTAAGATATCATTTGAGGACTTTATCTAAGGAGAATTTTAATTTACCAGACCCTTCATCTACTACTGAATCTGTGTAGATGGGCAAGTATCATTAAAACCATAGCCAAAGGAACCTTGGTTATAAGCAGTTTGTTAGGAGCACACATATGAACTGTTAAGACTCAAATAAATAAATATTACATATGCTCTCTCCTTCCAGCAGTGTTTTGGTCACTACCATCTGTCACTAGCAGACCTTCTGCCTTTGGGCTCAATTCTGGCAGCTGCTTTCGTTGCTCTCTTCTTCTCATTCAAGCCCAAGTTTTTTATTTTCTTCTTTCTGCTTTTCTGCTACGAGCTGAAAAGCCTCCCTACTCTGTGACGGAGTGCCACAGGGGCAATGTGCTTAGTCTGCTGCCTCCCGCCTTCCTTAGAAATTGTGAACATGAGCAGATCCCCAGGGGTTCAGAAAACAACTCTGTCTGACCTTAGTCTACTTCTTTCTGCATGTGGATTCAAGGCCAAAGACAGCATTGGGTTTCAACATTAACAGTTACTTTCCATGCCAGAGAGGCAACAGGACTAGTAGGGGCACAAGGAGTGGTAAAGACGTGCCAGCTATATTACAGATCATCTATCTAGCTTCTGTGTGTTCTGAATAGTTTGGATGCCTCTGGAACCAGAGCTGCCACATGCGGGACACAGCTCTTTGAGGAAGGTGACGCACTTAACCCTGCATGCATTCACCTACACAAGAGCTTGCACCATCCTGAGAGTCTTTTCTGAGAGACAGCAGATGTTCTTCACCCTCCTAGATCTGTTTTTGTAAGGACCCTTACAACTACTCTTTTAAATGGCTTCTGTGAGCTCTCAATGTGCTTGCTGAAATTGGGAGAAAAGGAAAAGGAGTACCTTTTGTTTGACGTGAGTGTGATTTTTGATTGGGCCAACTGGAAGTGTTGTCTGGATGCAGAATAAATATTTTTGATTTATGGGCTCCCAATAATGTGCAGGATCTCCAGAAGTTAGTTATTCTAGACCATGACAGTAAAAAGGTGTATTTTTCTGAGATTTACAAAATATTACTTTTAAATGGAATCATAAATTTAATTGCAAACCTGACTTTCCTGTGTACTGTATCTTTCCCTTTCTTGGTCTCTCTCCATTGTTTTTGAAATGCTAGGCCACTACCTAAATTATTAAATATAATATCAAGTATATATAGGGCTATCTAGAATAAAGTCAGTTATGTTCATATTTTAATCTAAATGATGTTGTTAGAGTCATACCTCAAAGGCAAAATACAATGTTGTCTTCTGGTGTATTTGGGAAGAGGGCTAGAAGTGATAGTAAGCATTTAGAACTCAAGAGGAGTGCACTGCCAGTTCAGTTCTGTATTTCTTTTTACTGTTATAGCTATATTCAGTGCAGTATGTTTTGTGTGAACATGTATCCCTTCTGAAATACACAGCTACTTAAACTTGGACAATTCTTTGTGTTCTTTAAATTAGATTGAAATTAGACTATTCTTTCAGTTACAATTACATTGGAAAGGAACATTTAAACAAACTGGACATACATAAGCCCCTGGGACCTGATGAAATACACCCACAAGTGCTGAGAGAGCTGAGAGATTCCTGAGTACTGAATGAAAGCAATTGTCACTCCTTCCCGAAGAGCAAGGGGAAGGATCCTGAATGACGGAGGCCAGTCAGCCTCACCTTTACCCCGCAGAAAATGATAGACTGAATTGTATTCAAAAACATTTCCAAACACATGAAGGACAAGGTCATTTGGAATAGTCACCAGGGATTTATGAAGGGGAAATCATGCCTGACCAATCTCATAGACTTTTATGATGAAGTGACTGTCATGGTAGGATGCAGGGAGAGAAGAGCATGTTGTCATCTTATCTTTAGCAAGACTTTCAACTCCATTTCCTATAACATTCTCACTGACAAACTGATGAAATGTGGGCTAGATATATAGACAACGAGGTGGATAGAAAACCGGATGAAAGGCCAAGCTTAAATGCTTGTGACCAGGATAAAAGGTTCCACTAGGGGCCAGTTAGTAGCGATGTACCCAAGGGATCAAATCTGGGGTCAATACTGTTTTACATCTTTATTAGTGACTTGGATGATGAGACAGAATGCTACCTCAACAAGTGAGACAAGAGCGGTTGATAGATCAGAAGGGTGTGTTGCCATTCAGAGGGGCCTTGACAAGCTGCAGAAATGGGCTAGCAGCAAGCTTTAAAAGTTCAACAAAGGCAAGCGCAAAGCCTTGTTTTTGCACAAGATTAATTCCACCCATCAGGAGAGGATGAGGGTTGATCAGTGGGAAAGCAGCGTGGCAGAAAATGACATAGTCCTGGTGGATGTCAAGGTAATCATGAGCCCGCAATGTGCTTTTATGGCAAAAAAGGCCAAAGGCATTGAGAGCTGCACGAGGCAGAGCACTGCCAGAAGGCTGAGGGAGGTGATACTTTCCCTGTACTCATCTGGAGTGCTGAGTCCCATGCTGGGCTCCCCAGCACACGAGAGATATCAAAAGACTGAAGTGAGTCCAACAAAGAACGACAAAGCTGGTGAAGGGAAGGGAGTAGGACAAGAGGCAATGAGCATAAGTTAAAATACAGGGAATTTCATTTAAACATAGGAAAAAGATATTTGGGTTTTATTTTTACCGTGATGATTGTTGAATACTGGCACAAGTTGTCCAGAGAATGTGGAGTCTCCATCCCTGGAGACATTCAAAACCCAACAGGACACAACTCTCAGTAACCCACTGTAGCTGACCCTGATGAGCAGGAAGATTGGGCTAAATGACCTGTTGAGGTACCTCTCAACCTCAACAATTTTCTTACTGTGTAATACTTAAAAATAGTAATAATTCTTCTCAGCCTAATTATTTGGACAGCCGTGTAAGGTGTGTTTAGGCAATAGTGTCAGATAAAACAAACTAGAATAGCCTCTGTAAAAAGAATAATTTATAATAAACTACACAATTTGCATCAAAATATTTATCATGTGAAGCAGAAAAAGTTGAGGCTGAAAGTAATATGCTAGGCAGGTCCAGTGCCTGTTTGAAATCTGGCAGTTATATTCTAAATAAATTGCAGCAAATACAGCTGACCTCATAAAGCCTTGGAAATCAAATTACTTGCAATAATTAATCTGTGAAATAAACATAAGTGTCAGGATTTCCATATTTCATCTTCTCACCCTCTTCACTTTTACCTGCCACCTCCCCTTTGGGATGTTCAATCAATTGGAATTTTTAACAGTCCAAGAATTTGTAAATGATAAAACGAAACTCTGTCAAAAATAATGTCAGGTGGCAGGACTACTCTGACACAGTGCATTAAAATGGAACGAAAGTAACATCAAATGAAAATGCCTGCAGGGAAGGGAGTGGATATGTAACATAGAAAAGGACCTTTGGTTTAATGAGGTTTAATTTCATAAAAGTGCAAGTCTTCAAATAGGAATGTCATTGAAGTAATCAGACAATCCTGCAACTTCCATCTTACTGTTAAAGGAGACAGTTAATTAAGTGTGGGTACCATCCTGAATAACAACTGAAAGCACAACCTAATATGATCAAGATCAAAGCTAGTCCCAGAACAGTGCCATAAGTCTGTTGCTCTGCTTGCTGCCAAACATATACAGCAAATACTTGTGTAGTCATATTGAAGAGAGGTTATCTTGCTCTTTGCTTTCTGCCAAAAGTTGTGCAGCGAAACTTGTTATTGATACTTGTTTTGAATTGTAGATGATTCTTCTAACATAGATCAAGTTCTTTACTGGAGTAGGAATGAGGCAATTAATAGACGCCATCTGTATAACGTCAGATAGGAAATAATAATTTGTGCCTTTCGTCTTATTTAAATGTATTAGAAAGATCTGTCATTTGCCAAAATTTGCTTTAATTGCTTCAGTTGTGTTAGCACTAGTAAACATATGAAAAAATTAAATGTCTTTTCTGCTCCTACATGACAAGTGGGACAGTGAGATGAAGAAAATGAGTAAAGGGACAGGAATCCTTTGCAGAAGGATTCTGACAGTGTCAGAATTTCTGATGTCAGATTTCTGACAGTGGCATCAGGGAAACTGACTGCAAGGGAACTTGTAGGTGTTGTAGGTTTTTTAATGGGAAGTAAAAGGTAAAAGATTTTAGCAGGCTTGTGTGTAGCACATCCTTGTGTAGCAGGACTGTTTCAGGAAAACTGAGAAGTTACTGCTGTGCTGATTGACTGTCCAGCGTTGAGGATGTTATTATGCACTGAGACTTCTCCCTCACATACAGTCGCCTGAAGCAATTTTGGCCGCTAGTGTTCTCTGGAGGTAAGGTATTTCTGGAAAGTGCTGTTAGCATGGCCTCTCCTCAATTCGCTACTCTGCTTGGGTTTTCAAAACTACGTGAGGGCCTTCCGAAGATACACACAGTTTCTTCCACAGCTTTTTCTGTCAAGAACATGCTTATTAAATGCTTACTTTCTGGAACATTGGTCTAAATCAAACATCCAAGAAGTTCCCTGTTACTCAGTAAACATTTTTTTCCATGTGAATTCACTTCAGTCCAAGGCAAATTCCAGAGAATAGAGCTTCCTACATCTCCAGAGCATTTAGCAACAAATTCATGAATGTGTCCTTAAAATGTGGTTAAATACAGCAAGATTTTCCTTGAATAAAAATGTTCATGTCTTTCTTGACTTCTACAGGAGTTATGTGGATAATCTTACTCGTGATGATGGACTCTCCACTGAGTTTGTTTGTTTGGATTAGACAGCTTTTCAAAATAGGGTTATCTGTTTCAGACAAAGACTTTGTTCTAAATTCACATGAATAGCCTTCTTATCTTTCCAGTGCTCCTTGGAGTCAGCAGGACAAAATCACTAGGAGAAGAGTCTGTTTTGCTGTTTGTTCTTAGCCAAATCTAAGTACAGACAAAAAAAAAAAAAAAACACCAAAACCCCCCCAAAACATAGGAAACATATTTAACCAAAAATTTGTAAAACAGTGCAAAATTTTGTGAGAAAAATTTCTAGTTCAAAATACTTCACAGTAATGTGGTATATTTTATGTCTATAAGTTCATTACAAGGCTCAGGTAAATGATTTGTGTGAATTCCTTGAACTGAACTAAGATGTTCCTGGGTCTCAGCTGGGGACACAGCGCAGTTACCTTGTAAGTTTGCAACACAACACAACACTGTGCCAACAACCCATGCTGAGGAAACACAGTGCAAAGTGAATGAAGGAGGGGGAATCCTGGTTATGTATCCACAGTTAACTAAAAGGCAAAACCTGGTGAATCGGGAGCTTCTCTCTGAACCTCAATTTAACTGGACTGCACAATGAAGTTCTAAACCTGTCATAAGTCCCTACGTTCATTCTACACCCCTTCAGGTCTGCATTCAGCTCTCAATGGGCAGGTTCTCACTGTTGCTAAAGGCCTCTTTGCAGAGCGTTCTGGTTTACAAATAGTGGCGGAAACATGAAAGCATGAGCTCCCAGAAAAGCTACTGGCAGCATTCGAACACTCCATGGAGCCAGGGTACAAATCTTGCCTGCTAATACATGCTGAAGCACGTGCCATCTCACATTTCATCTTCACTCAAATGCTGACACATGCTACCATCACATCTCCATTTTGCTGTGTGCACATCACTTCAGATATACAAATAACTACTAGAAACTGTGGGACCATGTCTTACCACAAGTAAGAGTTAGCCATTTCCCTGCCTTACCAGACCCAGGTTCTCTGTATTTTTCTTTTTAATGTAGCTCTGTTTGGGTTTTTTTGAAAAATAAAAGTGCTGTACAATGTGTAATAGTTTTTCCTAGGGAAAAATAGCCAAAATCACACAGAGATGGAAAGTTGAAGTGGTTTAGAAGGTGCAAATACAATTTATGATCAGTTAAATCGAGGTCAGAAGCAGACTGTGGCAATTCCTTTTCTATTGGTTGGTGTGATTGCTATGGATGTAGAATGAAATGGCAGTTACTGAGATGGTGTGTCTTTATGCCTTGATTAAAACAGCATATACTCTGCATAAGAAAATGCATTTTTTTCTCAAATGAACAATAGGAATTTGCCCTATGTGTTAATGCATGTGCCTGATTAAATCTTACTACAGCCTCTGTACACAAGCAATTCATGCCATGAATATGGAAGACTGACCATGGAGTTATTCAGAGTCCATTTTACAGGCAATAAAACTGAAGGACAGAAAAGGAAAATGGTTCATTTGTTGTGCAAGAGGAAGCCAGTGGAATATTTGTGAAGAGCAACCTGCTTTTAAGTTCGTGTCCAATTCTGTAACTATACAGCTATATGTTCCAATTAGAAATAATAGATGTTCTTAGGAGGCACAGAAGGTTGTAATATTTGCATCAGCCTTGTGCTAGGCCTCCATACAGATCAGAGGAGCACCTGAGGTGCACAGACCAGGGCGCTTTCCTTGAATTCACAAGTTTTGTTGTCTTCTGCTCTGCTCAAGAGAGTTGTGCATGCTGTGTGTAAACCCGTTCACAAATAATGTTAGGTTTTCACGGACAATCTGTTAGCGGTGCTTCCTAAATGACTAAGCTGTTGTATAGTTTAGGTAAGACAGGGTTAACAGAAAGATATAGGGAGCAAAACCGAAGAAGATTTTTTCATCTGTGTTGTCACATCTCTGCTGCATAGGGAGAGCTTTCTAACAAAAAAAAAGTATTTCACTTCTTGGTGAAAATGTGACCAAAAAGGTAATATGGTGAGTTTGAGATGCTCTTGGAAAGATAGCACAGGTTTATTTATGATGGAAAGACTACTGAAAAAATTATCAAGAAAACTGAGATAATAGCTGCATTAAGAAGTCAGTAAAAGCAGTATAAGGGAAGAACTGATGTGCAGTACAACTAGTTGTAGTGTGATAGTATATTTGTTCAAGTAAAAGAACAAACAGGATTTGATATGACAGCATGAGTGCCTAAGAGATAGGAGGTAGCAGATCTTGGTATAGTGGAATCAATGTTGGGCCTTACTGCAAAGGTAGGAGGGTTATAAAAATAAATCTAAAATGTAGGAGTGGAAAATGGTAATGAAGCATGTTTCCAAACCTCTTTTACATAAATTGAAGGAGAATAAGAAAGAGTGTGAATAAAGGAAATTTAAAAATAGTATGAAAGGAGCTAGGGAAAAACAGAGGGAAAAAACATAATATCAATGGGAGGATTCTTTGCACTGAAAGACAGCCCACCTCTTGCAGTGATGCTAAGACAAATTCTACTCTCAGTGCAACTGACGTAGAGCTTGACTAATTCAATCTGTCACTTAGACTAGTGCAAATCTAAAAGAACTTGCAGAATGGAATTAATTGAGATTTACTTTGATCTACCTAAAAAGCAAGATGTTACCGTATCTTGCATCTGGCAGGCCCTTCTATTTATCTTCCATTTTAGAGCAGTAACTCATTTACTCAGTTAATTTTTATGTCTTTATTTTGCTTTTACCATTTCCCCCCACGTTTTTCTGTTTTCTGTTTTGCAGTGGCAGCTTACTGGAACTCAAGCAAAAGAACCCATGCTCTTCCCTGTCTAGACTTTCTCTTTAAAGTGTCATGTGAAATGTTCCTGCAGCACTTTCCTAAGATCCTGATAGCTACTATTTATGTTGATATGATCCACTATATAATAGGAGTTTAATATAAGTATGCACTTTTGTCATGCTTCAAATCACACAGGTTTCAATTCACACTCCCGCCAAAAGCAAAAATTAGATTAGTACCTAAATTGAAACTGAAGCTAAAGAAATCTGTGGGAAAAGAAGTCTTAAAAATTCTGAGTATCAGTTTTAGAATTCTTTTTACTCTGTATCTTGGTCATTTCCCAGAAAATAAGCTCTTGGTAATAAGCACTAAACTATGTCTGGTCTTGCGCAGCTGTGGTGAGAGACGGAAAAGGGAGAAATTTAACCCATTTAGTTAATGCCATTAACTTCCATTAACACATGCCTCCATCAAGGAAGCCTCAGCTTAGTCTAAGTGAGGATGTAGGAGCTGCAACCGCACCATCTTTCCCTAGTTGGAGGAGCAAGTAAAGCACATTCCCAGGGCAGTTACTCTTTCCATGGTTAATGGCAGCCCCACTGCCACATTCCTTGGAGTTCCGGAACAATTTGAACATTCAGACATGTTTTGTTTTGGCACTCTACTGCCCGGCAGTCTGTCTGACACAGAGATGGTGAGTGGTTTGAATAAAGGGAAACTCTTTTAAGATATTGTTGTGTATCCTTAGTTCACCACCAGTTCTGTTGTGCATTCTTAAAACAGCGTTCAGAGTAAAGCCAAAGCAAAGAACATAAAATGCTACTCCCTCCACCGAAACCATACAGAATAGTTTCCAGCTTGCTTTGCACATGCTCACTGGTGATAAGAAGTAAGGAAACCTTAGTGGCACATGACCCCTCATTTCTCATTATCTTCAGCGTTCAGGGAAGATATCAGGAGATTTGCCACAAACTTTCAGTGACAGTAGGTTTCTCCCTAATGAGATTCTGAACTGGTCTCTCTCACCACCTGCAAGTTAAGGAGTCAGTTAGAATCCATGTGAGAAACCCTAACAAAATGACCAAAAAAGAACTGAAAATAAGAGGTGATGAAAGGAAAAGAGAATGGGATGAGGAAGTGTAATGTCATCATCACTTTTTCACAATTTTGAGCACATAAATCCAATGGTAGAAATTTAAGCATTGCGTAGTAATTCATTCTGACACTAATGGGACTATTTTAAATGTACTCTAATACCTTTCTGAAGAATAATGCATGGTACTTGAAAGCAAACTTGACATGATGAGGAGGAAGAGAGGACACATACTCTGCTGTGGTATCCCCTCGCACATTTCTAAATGAGAAGTAACTTGGCCAATTCAAAGAGGTATTGCTTGTTTCATTAATGACAAGTAGTTACCTATTGTGTCACTGGAGGGGTAAGAAGTGTTTATGTGATATTGACTTTCATAACAGTGCAGTAAAAACCAAGGAGTATGTGAAGGAAAAGAGTGTGTTAATATCTTTTTCCTCTACATATGCAAAAAACAACTAAACAAACACCCTAAATTCTTGAAAGATGTTGGTTCAGCCACTTGCACGACACAATCTGAGCATTATATAGCTAAATTCATATTAATTTGTGCAAAGTGTCACTTGAAAATAAATAAATCAAGTAAAATCATCAGGATTTGACCCAGGAATATATAAAATTCTGCTGTTACCAGATTTAGTTACTGTTATCAGTTTAAACCAGCAGGCTAACTGAGACAATTTGGGGAACCTGGTCCCACCCTCCCAATTTAAAATATCAAGATAGGCTTTTACAGGCAGGTCACAATGAGTTGAAAGTTTTAATTCCCATGGGCTGAAACTAACGCAGAAGTAAGCACTATTTTCATTTCACTTACAATGGATCAGATTTCCATAAGTCTGTGCATTTATAAGACTTAAAGATACCATGACTCTATATGAAATCACAGCAACTGCACTAGGAGAAATTGAAAATGTGCATTTATACTGACTTATTAAAAGTCTGGGTCAGCAATAAAATAAATTAAAATGTGTCTCAGAAATCCAAGGAGTTATGTGCTGTATTTTAGGTCAATAAAGATAATGACAGTGTTTGAAGCTGTATTACAGCCAGTTTTATAGCCAAACCTTCAGAGAAGAGATGTGAGACAGACTGAACTGCACATTTGGACTTCTGCCTGAGAATTGCTATAGTAAGCAGAACACCATCTAGAAAACTAGGAAGATTCAGTTAGAAACGCATCTCCTTAGAGTTATGTTAGGTACTGTCAGTGTTACTATCCAGATGACAGTTCTTGATCTTGTCCTTACTCTTGTTAATTCTCTCTGCAATAGTCAGCATATGCACATTTACACACTTAGGTCTTCCAGGCTCAGAAGTGTAACATAGCCATTCTCAAGATATTCTTATGCTAAACAGAGGTTAGAGTGAAAATGTTTTGTATTATATATATTTGCGCTTGTTCAGTTAGTGTTTTGCTTGAAGCAGTTGGAGTAGTTCATATTTAACATGGTGTAAGGAAGAAAAAGAAAATGGATTTCTAACCTGATTCACGAACCTTCAAATCCGAGTACAGAATCAAAAGCATATGCTTTATTCAAGACAAAGTCAATATGTCAAATATATGAACCCTAAACATCTCTCTTTTTTTTCTTTTATCTCCATGTGTTGTTCCTGTTTGCCTGCTTCTCGAGCTTGTTCAAGTACCTCTGAATCAGAATCATTTTCCTACATTCTAGACATACAGATTTACCTGAACAGCCCATCTATCAAACTTTCAACTTAGACATAAAGTGAAGCTTATGCTGTCATATTGCCAGGCAGAAAATCTGTGCCTTTCTTAAAGATAACAGATTAACCACCATCGAATTTCCCAAAACATCTTTAGGGTTTATTTCAGCTAAATAAAAATAAATTTTCTTCCAAAAATAATTTTTCTTCATTTGCTTAAAAAAAGTAACTATTTCTTCTGCCCTTTAACACTTGGCAGAAGTTATCTGAATTAACAGTGTCAAAAAAGATGGATGTGTATGTTTAGACTCACTATTTCAAAGAATTTACCAAAAACATGCACAAAAAATTCATTGAAATAAACATATACTTGGACAACACAATATGACAAATGTCTACATACATCAGAAACAAAAAAAAAAAAGTTATGTAGTCTGAAGAATTCATTCAATTCAGAGGTTCAAGTGGTCAGCTGCCTTCAGCAAACACATCTGCAAGACAATATCTAAAATTGAAAATCTGTGAAAAAGAAAATACCTTTGTAACAGGAAGCTTAAAAAACAGACAAGGTGAACAAAAAATATCTGAACAGCTTATTCTGCATCTCTCAGAATGTGAATCAGTTAACTAAATGGAGATGTTTAATCTGAGTTAGTGACTGGATTTCCTGTCTAATCTATGACAATCTAATCAAAATAGCCAGTGGCGTCCATGACATGATTAATCTCATCCAAATGTAGATGTCTAGAATAAGCCAGATCAATCAGGCCCAAAAAGTGCCTATGAGGGCACTTCTAAGTGAATAGAACTTCATTAATTTAAAGGGGAGTTTAAGAGAGTAGCTCAGACATGTATGCCTACACTGTAGGCCTATACAGCTAGATGAGATGAATTCTGTCCTTGGGATCTTGAACTTAACATTCAGCAGCAATTTGCAGCTTGATTTGTGGACAACTGTATCAGATTCTACCAGTGAAAAGCAGAAAAGAGATCAGAATGGAAAATCAAATTATTCTTTCTTAAATGTAAGAAACAAGGAAAAATTCCCAAAACATTACTGTTCTCTGATTTAGCAGTTTATTTATTACATCGTTAATTTTATAACTAATGCCATATCAGTACGGCATATTCAGAAAACAGCTGTGTCAGTATTCCTAGAATACTGAGGGGTAGTCACTTTCAGCTACTTTATTATGCAATGCTAATGAGTTAAAACAACTGGGATAGCTCTTCAGATTTTCCAGTGCTGGAATCATCTATCTGTGAAACCTGAGCTTCTGTTAAAATACAAAGTTCATCCACTGGGGTAAGCAGAAAGGGGAAAAAAATGAACTATTACAAGGAAGACCATTAATTTGAATGAACATTTGCTCTTGGGTAGTCCAAATTAAAAAAATCTTGACTTTATATCTCAAAAGACTCAAGGGATAAAAGAGGATGTTTAGAAGGCCGGGCGAATTTTACACAGGTAATCTAATGCAGCAGAACAGAAATAAGGGCAGTATGCTAAGGAGAACTGATGGGTTAACTATGGCTGTTACCCACAAGTTAAGGTAGGTAGGCGAACAAAATCATAAACTTAAAAATATTTTAAAAAAAGTTGGAGGGCACAAAACTGCCTAGAAATTAATAGTGTGCCTTCATAGCACTTTATAGTACCTATAACCTACCTCATAGTAGAGATTCTTTAAAGCTAGTCCAAACAGCAGAGGTAATGTGACCTTAGCACTACAAGGGCCTGTAATGCCAAAAACCAATGCCATTATTTGGAGACATCCTAGGATCACACTGATGGCTCGTATATCTTTATGCAACAAGGTAACTCCCAGTGGTGGCAAACCCTTAGAAACCTGTTGTGTGACTGTTTTCGTTTTGTTATCTTTATGCCAGGAGTCAGAGAGAGTTGCAAATTGCTACCCTTCTCTAGATCCAGATAATCTCAAAATTTAAATGTCAGCACCACCCTAACAGTTCCTCCCATGGTATTCACATCAGTTGGTACTATGTAGTGCTTTTACTTTTTACATTTTTGTACCCTCTCTCTGTAAATCTCCAGGGGAAAAATGCAGTCATAACATAGAGCAGATTATCTTGCTGACACTTGGGCATGGAATCTCTGAGTCTTTTGTGAGTGTACAAGGATGTAGTAACTCCCTGACAGTTTCCCAAATCTGGTAGTGGCATAGGGAGAGCTCTGAGGGCCTCTGGGGGAATAAAAAGAGCCAAGTGACCCATGGAAAATTAGGCAACATGAGAAGAAAAGGAAAAGCGTGGGATGTTTGTTTTGAAGTTGAGCTTCACTCAGATAATGTGAACCTTCAGAACCTATTAGCTTGTCTGGACATAAGAATTGTAGCACTTTCTATTGGGTCATTAAGCGAATTACACAAACTGCTCCTAAAAATATATCCTCCTAGCTAAGGATTTTTTGCTGCTATGTGATCACTAGGCCCTTTATGTTGTGCCTAAAAAGAAATATAAAAGACACTATATGCAATACACATATATTTCTGGATATGTGTGTGTATATATGTGTGTGCATGCATCCCTCCATATATATGGAAGCAAACTGTAACTTATTTTGACATATTTCAAGCATCTTTTTCCCTCAATAGCTAACAGAACAGAAATTTCATTTCTTCTGAAGAAGACCCTTATGTTTGCATAGTGAGATAGTGAGAGTGTAATTATCCTGCTGGGAAACTTAGTAACAATAACTATTTCATCAAAGCTCTTAATCAGTTTACAAATGGGAAAGAAAGTGAAGATGACTTAGGGACAGGATATTGTCATGATATGTCAAAAAGTTCCTTGAAACTTAGTGAATTTCTTTTTAAAAATCATGTTGTGCCAGGACCTAAGTTCCCAAACCAAAAATGAATATTAGTAATGTATGCTTTCAGTTGTGGAGCATATGGAATATTTGTTAATATATTTAGAAATCTAGCATTTGACTTCAATTTTATTTTCATTTTGACTTCAATTTTATACAGTCTATTTTTAACAAGTTGAAATATATATGTGTGTTGCAGGTATAACATTACTCAAGAGAAGTAATTTCTTGCTAAGAATTAACGTTTGGGTACTTTTATTTTCTGATGGTTTGAGTTATTTTAAATGCTTAACTCAGCTAAGCAGGAATGCAAACATACTCAATGTACGAGTCATCTTAGTTTTCATTAATGGAAAGAAAAGGAATTGCAAAAACCACTCTTGGTCTATAGTACATATTTGAGATCAATGCACAGCAATCTTTACTACTGACCTTGGAGGAACTAACAGTTTTTCATCTCAGATTCGTACTAGACATGAGAAAAGCACTCAGGTGAAGTGGATCTCTTAACTAATACCCTTCAGCCAAGCTCACAATATCCTCTTGGGGCTTTAGAGATGGCTCAATAGCCTAGCACCCACAGGAGCTATAGCTCAGCATCCCACTCTGTCAGGAAAATGAAGGCCAATTATAGTATCTTCATGGACCAAGACTTGTTTTTAGAATGTCTTGTTTTCTTTTAAGTGCAGTTAAATCAAGGCGCCATGATCTATATAAGAGAATATCTCCATGGCAGTTCTCAGATGAAATGTTGGGAGGAAAGCATGGGCCCTGGCATGCTAGGGAACATTTTTGAATAGATGAGCACCACTGCTGGGCACCAAAACTAACCAAGTTACTTTAGCACCTCTTGCTTTTTTCTTCCTGAACTGTTGTCTTGGTCCACTATGTTCTGAGCCTTGTGTTTATGGCTAGCATGCACATCTGCATGTCTGTGGCAAGCTTCTACTTTCAACCAGCTGCAGATAAGAATAATGAAAATATAATTTTATTAAAAATAAATCAACAAGTTATTACAGTAGTCACCCACAAAATCTCTGAGCTCTAGGAGCGTGCGCAGAGACAAGTCAAGATCAGGAATAGCACAAAGATGCAGGATTCCACTAGAAAATGAATGCTTAATATGAGAGATGCTGATTCTTCGTGGTCTCTGGAAGAGCAGGAAGGAGAGAAGCAGCAATGGAGGCAAGGATGAAAGGAGAAACTGACATGACCAAAGCACCTGGGAATGAGACACTCTTCAGGAAGGAGGCTGTGTACTGTCCGTGGAAGGACCTCAGGCACTGACAAACACCTACCAAGCAGAACTGCCAATAAACAGTCAGGATGGACAGCTTTACAAACAATTTTTTATGATAATGAGTTTCGGTGAACTTGGATGTTTTGTTTGAAGTCTCACGAGAACAGTTCAGCATACACAAGAATAAATGCAGGAGTAGTCTGTTGACTCTTGAAATCAGTGGAAGATCTGCCATTAACTTTATGGCACCAGAACTTGCTTGAAGGTGTTGGAGTGTGAACCTGGGCCTACCATGTTACTGTTATGTGTTTTACCCAGAAGCAAAATAATTTGAGGCTGAGAGAAGTAGATCTCTACTTGTGCTAATTTACAATCCAGAAAACACTGGTGTTTGATTGCTGACATTTATAATTGCTTTTCTTGCCATTTTCTGTATGTATAGGATTCCATTTCTACCCTTTCCTACTCCCAGCTCCTCTGTAGTGCCCTTTTGCCTGGAGGGAGGAAGAGAAACAGATGGCATGCAGCTAGGCAGTTAAACAACATAGTAAAAGCAGTAGAATTCCACATTTAACTTCTCCGGCTATCTCCTCAAGCCATTCCCCTGTGCCCACCATGCAAAGTTAATGTTTATAAAATTATTTCCATCTATTTATCTACAGTCTTAAATTATATTAAAGTGACCAAAGCAATTTTGATTGATGATTTCTGAGGCTCATAAACTAGTTAATTCCGATCAATCATAATTGCCCATACTGCTACAAGCATTATGTACCTCAGCCAGTAAAATGGACCATTCACCAGCTCCCAAATGTGAACTACTAAATGCTGAGGCCTCAGAAGCCTGGAAAGGTAGTTAAAAACCACTATGGGCAGAATTCAAAAGAGAAAAATGAAAAGGAAACGAATTAGCAGGAACAAATACAATGTTCTAAATAAAAAGAATCAAGCTGCTTGTAATTGTAAATGAAACATCCTCTGAAACATGACTGCAGATACATTGATGCTTGATAACATTCTCTCACAAAAAGGAAATAAAGAAAAGATGTTGATTTTCTGGAGTAAATGGTTATCCACTTTTTTAGTGTTAGAGAACAGATTGAAGACATTATAAAACTAGCATAAATAATTTTAATTGTGCAACAACATACAGCATCTATTTAAATGACCTAGTAATTTGGCATGAATCCAAGTAATCATTCCCTGAGCTGAGTTTATGTTATGTGTCTTCAAAAAGCAACCAAATCAAGGATACTGTGAGATGTTTGGAAGTCATTTCCCTTCCATTGGAAAAGACCATTAGGTTGTTCTACTTTTTAAGGGCAGAATTACAAGTTCCAGTAAGGTGTTTGCTAATCGTGAAGTGTTTCAGGCTTAACCTTAGTTTTCCACCTGGTTCTAAAGAATGTAATACACCACCTTGTAAAGGTGTGTAAAGAAGATACCCAATTGTATTACTAAAAACAGCTATTTGAGCAGAACAGCTCCAGTTTAACTTCGTACCTCTTGCCTTTTAAAATTTTAATTCAAGAATGTCTGGAATTCATAGGGATATCAGAAAAGTTTTTGCTTTTTCTTTGTTTTTTTCAGTGGCCAGGCTCAAATTCACAAAAAGACGCACATGTTAATGTCATAACCTGGAATGATCTAGGCCAATGCCAAATATTATATCTGAGTTTGTACCATAAGTTCTATTGACAGCTCTGTCAGCCTTTGAGAGGCTAATGCCTTCACGTTTTCAGACTGCGTTCTGTATGACATTTTATAGCTGAAACTCAGGTGGAACCAGAGCACAAAATGCTAAATGTGTTGTGTTTTCAAGAGTTCAGAAGCTGCAGGGGATTTTTGAGTCTTTCATCGGTGTGACTGTGCAATAGAGGCATTCAGGCTGCTCCAGAAGAACAAGAGTTTAGTCAGCTGTGGGCCCATTAGCCACATCTCTTATTGTCACCCGCAGTCACAGAGCTGCTAAAGCTTTTCTCAGAGACTTAAAGGGCAAAAGGGACACAATGACAGTCTCATTTGATCTCCTGTAGTGTGAGATTTTTCCCAAAGGTATAACTTCCAGAAAGACAGCCAAAGTAGAATCCATGTGGGTGTACATTTATCACCTCAGCTATTAGCTGTTTTACTTACCTCATTGCCAGGAAGCTGGAAGTCCTTTTCTAAATAATTTCTTTCTAACACTCTGAAGACGCATTCTATTTCTTTTCCTGTATTTTCTTTCCCTGTATACACTTCCAGAGGTGCTTCTTAATAGCCAGCTGTATGAAAAGGGTTCAGTTAGAGCATGCACATTTAGTCAGGAGGTTCAGAAATTTACTAGTAACCTATCCTCATTCTTTACCAATTTACTTTTTACTGTAATATCTAAGCTTAAGTGACAACGAACTTATGTTGCCACCTCATGAATCTAGTGTTCAAACACATCTAAAAATTGAAAAAAAAAAAAAAGAAAATTTGAAATATTTGGCTCAAAAACTGTGGAAAACATCTGCTGCTACAAAAGAGGCACTGCTGAACACATGTGGTATTAAGCACACTGAATACCCTGCTGACTGCAGTTCACTAAGGAAGTTCCCAGTTCACTACGAGCCAAAATATGTGATGGGATGTAGAGGAATTCGAGGAGAAATTACACTGGTTTACGATCAAAGAAGGTATCTGCAGACAGTCTGAGCAAGGATGAGTCAGATCAGTTAGAATTCCAAGTTATTTGAATCTCAGGACAAAAAGACAAATATGTAAGTAGTCTGAGAGTAGAAAATGGGGTTGGAGACCAGGACATCAGTGTAAAGAAAATCTGGAAACAAGCAGACTCCTACTTGTGCTTGTTGTACAAAGAGTATGGGTTTGTCTTACATGCTACTCCAGATATTCCTGGATTTCTAAAAGGCATTGGGCTGGTTTTGGACTAATTCTGGCCCTGTAGTCAAAAATAAATCAGCATCACAGAAGCACCTACAAGCCAACAGGTATTGCCCAGGGAACACTGACTAAGAAAACTGATTTTAAAAACATAGGCATTTGGCAGTGTTTTGGGAGCAAAGGCTGCAATCTGGATGTCCTAATTCATTTTTATGTTTATCACAAAACATGGCTAAGCAGTAACAGAAATGAAGATCTTTCTGCGAGAGACCAACCTTCCCACCACCGAAGGAAATACTTTATAGCTACCATAGAGGAAACAGAAAGAGACACAGAGAAGCCGTCTCCTTATCATGATGTGGGGAACAATGATTGTTTTCTTTCCACTAGCAACTATTCTTGGACCAAGTTCAAAGTTATAAAATAATAAGCATAACAGGAACAAATATTATAAGTTGCCTTTCCTCCCACCCATCTAGGTATAAATTTAAACCAAACAATAATAAAACAAACTGGCAGCTGGTGTTTTAAGCTGCCAGCTCCAAAGCCCTCACAAAATAAAACTTTCTTTCTGTTCTTTGTTCTCCTGAGTAGTAATTAATTTTTGGTTTGTGTATTTTCTAGTTACATGTTCTCAGCAGACTAATGAAAAACAAAACCAGCAGTGAATGGAACTGAGGAACAACTAGCACACCTGGAGTTAGCAACAGTTTCATTTTCCAAGCTCTTTCCTTTTTCTCTCCCCATCAATGTCTGCATGTAATGGATGATGTGGCAACCAAACCAAACCAAACCACCACAACACAAAACAAAACAAAATAAAAACGTCAAAGAGGCAGTGAGAGAAAAAAATAATTGGTGTTAAAAGCTGAATATAAAAGAACATGGTCATCATATCAAAACCACCAGTATCACAACCAGATTGCAGCATAGTCTGGTCCTTGCAATCCAGAATACAGACACAGAACATTTAAGAATCTTGAAAAAGCATCGTGTCCAATCTAATGGCCATCAAGTCCAAATACGCAAGATAAAAAAGTGGGTGAAAACCATCATATTTCCTAATTCATAAACAGGGAAAAAGGGACAGAGGAACAGTTTTCAGAATGTCTAAATGGTGACTGGATGCCTAACTGCTGTTTGAGAAATGGAAAAATCTCCCATAGAGGCATGTCTGATTTGTTCTTTTTTATGTGCAGACAGATGACACATCAGATTTGGCAGGAAAACTAGCTCAGATGTACCTGCTAAAAGAAGGGTTATTGTTAACTAGGATTATTTTGTTGTTCTAGTTAACATTATAGACTAATAAGCAAATGCATTGGCATGGTTGATAGAGTAAAAACTTTCATTCATGGTTAAAAAAAAAGGAAAGAATTTTTATGGCCAGATTTGCCTGCAAAACATGTGCATTGTGTAACTTCATGGCAGGTCTTTTAAGATCCAAATCATCCATCCCCTCTCTGATAACTTTCTGGTTTATCTGCTGTAAGTTTTACTGATATTACCTGAAAGAAAACAAATTATTTAGGAAGGTATTGTTTAAAAAAACCAACAAAAATAAAATCAGCAACTATGTCACACTGTGTGACAGACCTTGCTGTCACAGCTGGGGCTATGCAGAGCTGGAAAGCCCTAAGCAAGCCAACATGTGTGATTAAATCTTGGTGCATACGTGAGATAATGGTAACAATAGTAGAAAAACATAGATAGTAGGGGCTGTATTTGAAACTCATCTAACTGACACCCTGTTGCAATGTGACTCTATTTTATGCGAAAATGTTTTCATGATATCTTGCTGGTAACAAATACTGAACATTTGATGGCTGCTGTAAACAATATTTTTTCCTAGAATTCTCCATACCTTGACTTTTCATAATTCTAGCTGTCATTTACCTTCTTCTTTCACACTTATTCAGCAGTAGAAAATGTCTAATTTGAGTCTGAAGAAAATAAGCAATCTTCTTTACTCAGTAAATGAACATACTTTTACCTCCCTAGCAAACACACGCACATTGCTTGATATTGCATTATTTGTATGAAAGTTATAGAAAAAATAGTGTCATTTCCCTGCTTGCCCCAATATCACATAAGAACAGACTTGACATCAATCAAAATAACTGTTTCCTCCTGAAAGATAGCTTAATTCTGCTTTGATTAACTGACTTTGTTAACAATTAGTTAAACCTGTCTCAAGTGGACATATCCAACTGTCTTCAGTTCTTGAGATTCAAGAAAATAATGTGTATTTTTCTACTGATATAGTAGTAATAATCAAACGCTAGTAAGTGTGATACAAATGATTTGGACATAGGCCATTGCGAAAGCCTTACGAATCATTATGTAGAAGTATGAGTGTCTGCAAATTTGAATTCTCTGTGGACCAAAGTATTGTACTACATTTTACTATATACAGTACTTCACATGCACATATGTAGATGTCATATGCTGTGAAGAGGATTAAATTATCATATTTCCTCACTTACAGAATGTGTTTGTAATGGCTGTTTCATTTTCATTGTACTGAAAATGTGTCACGCGATAATTTTTTAAAAGATTTTTATGTTACTCCAGACACTGGTTATTTAACCTAAAATGTTGCTGTAGTTTGTAATAATGAGCTAAGAGTGTCTTGAATTAGCTGTGATAGAAACTGGAAAAAAGGGAAATTTTGAATATATAAATTGAAAAATCAGCTTTGTGATTAAATAATATTGGAGGGACGTGAAAATGTGCTACATGCTATCAATATCCTTCTTCCTAACCTTTCGTGGCATAGATTCACACCCCTGTTTTCCTATTACCAATGCAATGGCTGCAACCCTCCATGCTAGCGCCATCCTTCCCTCCATTTAAATAAGTGACTGACCCTAAAACGTAGTGTTTCCTTCATGTGCACCTATCCTTCCTTACTATGAAACTCTTCACTAGGACATTTTTGGGCAAGTTTTTGGAAAGTATCACAATATTTTGGTCTTCTAGTTAATAAGAAACACTATGTACAGACACATGCACATGTATATACGCTTATATACCCCAATATACTGCGTGTACGTATATAGGTATACGTCCACATATATATATATACAAGCACATGCATGTGTATATAATAAAGTATCCATATATACAGAACATCTCTATCTATTGATGGATTGGTCGGTAGATCAATCAGTAGTTTCTATCTGTAGTGAAATACATCACTACACGGCAGTCAGAAAGCCTAAATTTACATTCTTAAATGGCTTAGAAATTCTCAAAAGAATTTTTTCCCTAGCTTTGCCTTTTCACTTAGTCAGACATGAAAACTTAATGAGGTTGTTGACAGAGGCCCTAGAAGGTAGAAATAGTGTATTAGAAGATACAATTCATCTTTGCTCTTCCAGAAAAAAAATAAATTGAATACTCTTCAAACAGATGCTTACCAACATGGCAAAATTTAGATACTACGGAAGTAGTTTTTGATTTTGTGTTGTTGTTATCATTTTCACAATATAATTATTCATTTTTGGAAAGTGGGTGTGGGTGTGTGCACACGTATCTTCCGCCCGCTACCACTAATAAGTAGGTGCATTCAGAGCAGTGTGATTCTAACTGCCTGTGAAATGTGAATTAAAAGACATATTTTTAGTCTGAAAATTGAGATGCAGAACAGCTTAAAGAACATGTTAGCATTTCTGTTACATCATTGGTACATATCAGTAATTTCTGGGTAATTCAGAAAGGTTCTCCTGGGTTTGGTCACAGTTACATGACCTCAGATGCGATTTTTAATGATGTTGATGTGCTTAACTTCGATCTTGCTCCTCTTCTCCCCTTCAGCCTGCTGTCAGTTGTCTCTGGAAGAGGATTTAAACACTTGGTGTCAGAAGTCTGTGCACTGAAAAAAAGAGCTGGATCTTCCTTAGAAGCTTCAGATTCATTGGAGTGCTTTTTGTTCTTGTGGTCCTTACTCCAAGTCCCACTGGTATACTCAAAGTAAAAAGGGAAGTTACACTCCCCAGCTCTTGTGTTTTTAGTCATGTTTTCACCTTCATTCACATGGATTTGTGGCTGTGTGTTGGGACAAAGTTGGAAATGTGTCCACCACCTATTTTCATTTCAGCACTTTTTTCTTCATATGACTATTTTCTTCACCTGCACTGGTACTAATTCTGAATTTCCTAATTATCTGGCTTTTATATTCAGACATGCACACCAAGCTGTTTAAAACAGAATTGCTCTCTATGAAAGCAGGGCTTTTTTTTAGGCCTGTCTGGGATACGTTGCTGTGCAGCTACCACATAAAAAATCCCAGCACCCTCTGTGTTTCTACAAGTAACTTGAGTGTCCAAGTTTTCTACACAAGAAAGGCTATGCATTATGAATTACAACGGGGATGTTCTGACTAAGATCTCTGTGGAGTTTATGAAAAATTTCTCCACAGGTTGCTAACCTGAGAAAACAGCATTATTTAAAAAAAAAAGGTAACTGCTAACACAAATATTAAAGGAAAAAGAAAGTTCTAAATTGCAATAATTGAATGTACAGTCAGGTATTGTGGAAAGGCTGAATGCCCTTCTGTTGGCTGTTGATCCATTGACTTACTGGCATTAACTTACTGTTGCCAAGTTGACTTGTGGAATGTTAATGTTGCCTCTCCTGCTGCTCTCTCCATCTGTTGACTGCCCAGTGTTGCCCTTTTGTTTCATAATCTCCACTTTATTAAACAATATTGTACTGGGTTGTATATGACTGAACCAAACTGTAAATGTTCACTTGTTTTCCACAGCTTCTTTCATTCAATACTGTTTTTCTTTTGGGGTTATTCTAATAGATTTTAAAACTGTTTAGAATACAAAATATGAAGGACATTGTATACATATATGAATACACAGTTCTTTGCGGAACTGAGAAGATGGAAGGAAGGGAGGAAGGGAGGAGAGGAGGGAGGAAGGAAGGAAGGAAGGAAGACAAATAATGGAAGAAGGGCACAAGAAAGGAGAGAAGAATGTAAAGACTGAAGGAATGAAAGTCAGAAGGAAGAAAGGAAGATGATTAAACAGTTCAGCAGCCCAGCAATGAAAAAATCAGGCTAGTTTCCAAACATGAAATCTTTTGCCTACATTCAAAGACAATTACATAAAACCTCGGTCACTGCAACGGTTTGAACAAATTGACACACACTGTAGCATCTCGTTGTGGCTCACAAATCAGTACTGTTTCGCACTGGGAGGTAAATTCATTCCACATCTGAGGGCCTCTCTTGTGTCTTTGAAAATACTTGAAAGTCTTCTTTTGCTGTGACTATGGAAGCACAGCATGAAGAAGGAAACTTTCTGCTGATAAGAAAGAATGCTGACTACTTAGATTTTGAAGTTAAATTACCCTCACTGTTTAAAGGTATTTGTTCTGATTCATGAAGACCTATTATTTCCTTTAGGACTGAATCTAAATTTCATAAAAAAGTTGAACTGCATATTATTCCCCCTTTTAAGTCTTTTGAGAGCTGACACAATGGGACTATCTCTCCTGTTGATTGTCAGGGTAATGTGGAAGCAGGGTCGCTCTGGTGTGTGGACAATCTAGAAGTCAACGATGCCCCAGACTGGGCAGGACCCTCCCTGTGGGATGCAGCCCCCCAGAGTCTTGGGCAGGACAAGTTGAGTGGAGTGGTGGGGATGATGGGCCTTGTGACAAAGCAAGGGATGAAACAGGTACGGGGTCCATACAGGGAGAAGCTAAAGGAAATGGAGCCAGAGACAGGGCTGGAAACATGGCTATATTTGGGGCTGAGTGACAGTTGAGGAGACTGGCCTGTAGACAAAATGTCTACTGCATAGCTCAAGCAAGATTTGGGTGCTCAGGTCTAAGCTTAATGGAGCTGCAAGGCCATGAAGTCCGAAAGCATTTGGGGTCATCTGTGATGCTGGTCAGGGAAAATAAAGCCAATAGACATGCCCTGGACCCAGATAATCATGGTCACATAATATTACAGAATCATAAAATTAGAAAAACACAGAATAATTGAAGTTGGAAGGGACCTCTTGAGGTCATCTGGTTCACCGCTCCTGCTCAGGTTGGATCACCTAGAGCAGGTTGTCCAGGATGATGTCCAGACAGTTTTTGAATATCTCCAAAGACAGAGAGTTCACATCCTCTCTGGGAAACCTGTGCCAGTGCTTGCTCATAGTGAAAAAGTGTTTCCTGATGTTCACATGGAACATCCTGTGTTTCAGTTTGTGCCCATTGCCTTTCATCCTGTCACTGTACACCACTGAAAAGAGCCTTGCTCAATCTTCATTGCACTCTTCCTTCAGGTATTTATAGACATTGACAAGCTCCTCCTGAGCCTTTTCTGCAAGGTTATCACTCCCAGGTCTCTCAACCTTTCCTCACATTATAATTGCTACAGTCCCTTGATCATCTGTGTAGCCTTTTGATGGACTCTTTCCAGTATGACCATGACTCTTTTGTACTGGGGAGCCCAGAATAGGACACAGTACTCCAGGTGTGGCCTCACTAGTGCTGAGTAGAGGGGAAGGATCACCTCTGTCAACCTGCTGACCATACTTTGCCTTATGCAGCCCAGGATACCATTAGCCTTCCTTGTGGCAAGGGCAGATTGATGCCTCGTGCTTGACATTGTTCATACAAGGACTCACAGATCCTTTTCTGCAAAGTAACTCTCCAGCTGGTTGGCTCCCAGCACATACTGGTACCTGGTGTTGTTTCTCCTCAGGTGCAGAACTTTGAACTTCTCCTTGTTGAAATTAATGAGGCTTCTGTCAGCCAATTTCTTCAGCTTGTCAAGGTCCTTCTGAATGACAGCACGGCTTTCTGGCATACCAGCCACTTTTCCCAGTTTTCTGTCATCTGCAGACTTGCTGAGGGGAACACTGTTTCCCGTGAAACAGATCATTAAGATGTCAAACAGAATTGGCCCCAGTATTGACCTTTGGGGTACACTGCTAGTTACTAGCCTCCAAGTAGACTTTGTTCCACTGATAATCATCCTCTGGACCCAGCTGTTCAGTAAATTCTTAGTCCACCTCACTGTCTGCTCATCCAGCCCACACACATCACAGCTTGTCAATGAGGATCATTTGGGACACATTGTCGAATGCCTTGCTGAACCCTAGGTAGACCATATCCACTGCTCTCCCATCATCTACCAGGCTGGTCATTTCACCACACAAGTTCATCAGGTTGGTCAGGTATTATTTCCTCTTTGTGAATAAATACTGACTACTCCTGATGTGTTTCTTGTTGTTCTTGTGCATATAAAATTTTTTACAAAAAGTACTTCATAATTTTAATTGGTTTTCTCAAGACTTCATCTTCAAGAATGACAAGATACAAAAATGGTGAAAAAAGATGAAGTTTGAGAATTCAGCAAAGTTTGAATTATTTCAAAGAGTTGCAACAATAATACTGAATGATGAATAATCAAGAAGTGACTAAGAGGTCTTCTTGTTTATATGTCAGAGTGGCAATAAAACCACTCTGGATTACTCTGCATTGTTCTACATATCTTTTGATCAATCTATTCCAAGTATATTTAACACTTTCATATATAAAACTCAGATAATGCCTCCTCAGAATATAAAATTGGTTGTGTTCCCACTCAGTTGGATTGATGTAGTCATGTGGTTTTCCATGAACCAGAGGAAACAAACTTCATTTCTGCATGGACTGTAAAACTAAAACAATAGTTTGCGCAAAATTCTAGTCTGAACTGCGTGTGCTCAAAATACTGTGGAATGAACGGAAGAGCAAGCAAGTTTCAGATTTAGCTGGACACATTATAAAAGTAACTGTTGTCTTTCACTTTGTCTTTTATACCTTCCATCAAACCATTGTTTAGTGTCAAGGTAAAAAAAAAGCCAAAGCACTCTTCTTTGTCTTGACATTTCCTATGCAATAACACAGTCAAACAACACAATCAAAAGATTTATTCTTTAAGTTCCTTATTTGTCTGGACTAAGTTGTGTACATTATTTGTAAATAACCTTTGGAAAAACCCGTGTGATAAGATGATTTATTTAAATATTTAATTTCAAAAGAGCTTTCTCTGTTTGACAGATTTTAGAACCAGAAGCCATTCAAGCCAGGCTCTCACTTCCCTTTAGGGCTGCATTTCTTGAATGGAATGCCTATCTTGAATGTTTTTTACAGGAATTCTCCTGTGAACAACATACCATTCCAATTCCTAATTGGGTAGTGACAATAAGAATTGTTTTAAAATACACTCATACACACAAAAATTAACACATACAGGTAGATTCATAGCTGTGTAACGGGAGACAGAGTCAGCATCCAGTTATTTGTATTTGCAAATCAATCCTCAAATTTCATACAGGCTTGCTATAAATGTTAAGTACAGGGATGTTAAAAGTGTTTTAAATGACTGGATATGCTTGTTGGATAACTTCCTGTGGCAAAATAGTCTGCCCACACAGGCTAGTAGTTGCACAGACACAACCATATAGAATCTCGGCAGTATTTCTTATATATGGGCTGTGTCTCATTGTCATCAGTGGGACACAACTCCATTTAGAACTGTGTCATTGCTTCCACTGTGCTTGTAGAGTACTGAATAACTGAATTGCACCACACATACATAGAAAAATATTAATCAAAGTAAAATAGTCTTAATGATCTGTAGCCAGGTGAAAAACTGAAAACAGCTTTTCTTCTTTTTGGAACACTAATAGGATACCAATAACCTCCTGCAATGTCCAAAGAACAGTGATGACCCAATCTTTTGTTATCTCATGTAAATGCATCAGTACCAACAATTTCAACATTCTCCTTCATGTGTCACAGTCTGAAATAACAGAAGACTTTGGAAATAAACAATTGAAAAAGACATTCCCTAAAGGTAGCTATCAAGTCCGATAAGGCTCAAATAAAATGGCCCAGCTGTCAGAGTAAAATACAGAATATCCACTTAGCTCTTGAAAGGAAAAGGTAATGCTAACCAGTTGTTGGAAACAGCCCAGAGAGGTGGTGTCACAGTGACAGCTGCACAAAAGGATGCACTGCATAGCAGTGTTCAGATGAATGAATACCAAACAATGTATAATAGCTACATAAGTAATTATCTTCAAAGGACAAAATAAAAAGCAGAAATACACTTTGGTTAAATGTTATCATTACTGATAGCAAAACACATACACAAATAGAAAAGGCATAATTTGGAGACCGAATGAAACACATTTGAAACACAAGCTTTGAAAAATTGTCCTAGTTTGAAATGAAGATTACCTCTCCAGAAAGCGTTTTAATAAAAACAAGGTCAGAATGTTTGTAAGGGTTAGTGTATGTCTAGCCTTGGGCAAATGTTAAAAAAAAAAAAAAAAAGAGGTAGAAGATAGAATGGGAAATGCTTGGAGCTCAAGGGCAAGTCTAGCTCATTTGAACCACATATGGAGAGCACACATGCTTCAGAAAAGCAAGAAAAAAAGGACCATTCTTCTACTGCCAGATCCTGAGAGTGGAGTAGGTCATGCTACATGATGAAAGGGTTGTCGGGTCATTTCTGATGGGCTACATAGGCCAATATCTGTTGTGCAGCCTGCTTATGTTGTCTTTGGTCACAGTGGTTTCTGTAGCTCGAGGATGTGAGAAATTTATGCTAGGTTGGTTAATTGGATTGTTTTGTTTGAAGTGGCACACAAATGTAGTACTCTTGTTGCTAAAGAAAAACTTGCAGTGTGAACAATTACTTGACCTTAAAGGAAACTCAGAGCATTTAAGTTTCAAAATACATTATTTCATCTTGGAAATCAGATCAAAATTATGACAAGAATCAGTTGACTATACAATCTACTGGATGACAATGTTCAGTGCTTGCTGTGAAAGGGATTCTATCTTTTCAGTCCTTCCTGTTATCACCTATTAGGATGTTACAGCTATATACCATGGATTTGATCTGTATGTTCAACCTGTTCTCTTTGGTAGCAACGGGATTCCAGATACGCAGCCTTTAGCTTGGGCAGAAGGAAAGAGCTCTTGCAGGGAGCTGCTAAGGTGCACATCTCACTCACTTTTCTCACTCTGTGGAGGGAGTTAATTCCAAGAAAAGGAGTTGAAAGGAAAGATAAAGGGAGATGAACACAGTATGCTCCAGACCAGTGGAGAAGATAGGCTTTAAGTACCTTGTTGAAATTAGAAAAAGCAATGCTATGATTCTTAGCCGCCATGCTGCTGCAAGACAGTGTTTTCTTATTCTTGCTGTGGAGACATTGCCTACTTTGTGCGAACTAACAGTCATCTTCTCACTCACTGAACTTGACTCATCCACCCACACCATGACACCATCCTCCGTTGCGAAGGACTCACCACAACAACTTCATGTGACTAGTACTTTGCGAGGGAGAGAAAGGGAGGATGCAGGAGGCAAATGTGACTCTTGTAGTTCAGAGGCTCTAATAGGATGAGCACTGCAAGTCTGGCATTCCTCTATATGCAGAAAATCCCATGATATACTCCTGACACCAGTTCAGCAGATAACCCGAAGTATTAAGGATTCAGTTATTTGTCTTGGATGTGGGATACTAGTCATGACTTGATGAATTTTCATTATTTCTTTTTTTCTCTAATACATATTCAAATCCCAAGTTGGTTCTGGGGTTCTCTGTTGTGCTTTTACACATCTATTCTGTGTTGAAAAGCTATTAATTGACAGAGTGGTAGGTGCATGTCTGATACTAACCCAAGAAGCTACAGTTGCTACCTGCAGTCTACCTGACCAGACATCATGAAGGTTGACCAAACCGACGGGCTTTTCGGGTCTAATTGAGAGGTAGGATTTTCCTCTGAGATTCATAATTTTTGACGCAAAGCTTGAGAGATCTCAGACCCTGTTCTCTTAAGCACCAGTTAAGCAAGAGGCTCATCAAGTTATCACGAACATGACAGCGAAGCACACTCTCTGACCAAAGGATCTTTATCTGACCAGCCAAGAGATAGCTGAAAGAAAACCACTGTTTTCAAAAGCGAGGATGTCCTGCCAAACAGCATCTTTTGCTGTAGTGAGAATGCTTGGCTCAGATGCATGCCTGTCCTTAAGCCTGATTCAGACCAGAGTCCTCTATATCCCTGCCAAACACCTAATCAGATGGAGGACATTACCAGGACCATGGCATCTCTGCTACTTCAGCCATTCTACTTTGTACTAAAAACACTTCCATTATTCTTTGAAAAGGAAATCCTTGAATTTTCCCTCCAAGAATTAATTGTGCATATAGCATAGAAACCCAGTAAACAGACCAACAAGTATCCAACATACCACTGAAGTTCTACATCCTTCAATTTTCAACTTCAAGAGCTAGTATCCAATTAAAAACTGAGCAACTATGCCACCAACTCTTTATTTAGCTAATCTGTTTATTTTCCCTGCCCTCTGATTCATTTTGTTATCATCAATCTTCAGTGTGCAGTCCTTTGAGAGCTGCGAGTCTACAGCAGTAAAAATATAATCATTCAAAGTTTGGATACACTTATTGCTTGCTACAACCAGAATACTGTATTGCCAGTATTACTGAAAGGGAAGTTTGGATTTTGTTAACAAATCATAGTAAAAAATACTGTAATAAACACATACAAAATGTGGTCAACTATGTGTTAAATCTATGCAAGATCACATTTCCCTATCTCTGGATCTCAGCGTGAGAGAACAAAGATTCTGTAACTATTTGGAAGACCCCAAACACCTATTTCTTTTAAAAATATGTCCTCTTTTTCCTCTTTGCACCCTATGATGGCAAGAAAAAAACACTTGTCACTGATTCCTCCCGTATTCCTCTCAAGCCTGTTGAGTGTATCAAGTGTGAACATCTGGGAATCATCATATTTTCTGTTGACCACTGAATCAGCATAAAAGGACATGATGAGCTCCAGCTGTTAAGCCTCCTGCTTAGAGGATTAGAGAAATTAACCCACAGGATGTTTTACTACAGCACCAGGAGTTATATTAAAGATACATGTGGCATCCTCTCCACAAGACATGTGGAAGGGAGCTAAGAGAGAATAAGCAGGGGTGAGCTGTGGGAATATCATCAGCACCCCCCGCTCCAGACTGATTAGAACAGCGGAAGGACTTTTACCTTCAGACCTTTCTCTAAGAATATAAACCTATCTCTAGTTCTCTTTTGCCATGTATAGTCCAGGGGAACCTGGATGGAATGAAGAAGAATTGAAACTATTCACGAAACCCTTTGAGAATCATGTGCTCATGTTTGTGTGCTTACCTCAGCTGAGGCATTTATACCTTTTCTCATTGGAGTTATACATTTAAGCTTCAATGCATCAGAACAGAAAAATATCTTATTTATAAAAATAATATTTGACAGGCAGCCATATTAATTTGTTTCTGAGTTTGTACCCCTAAAACTAAACACACTTATGCATTAAATATATAAAAAGAAAAAAGTATCGCCCCCTCCCCCCACCACCCAGAATCATGACTGACACTCATGGTCATGGTTATTGCTGTTGTTAGTAATGTTAACAGCTTTATAAAGCCTAGAGAGAAAGGGTTGAAATAATTCAGAAGTCTGTAAAATTAATTTCACTACTTAGCCACAAAGTGTTACGCCTAGATCACCCTGACTCCAGACCAAGATGAAATTAGAAATGGAAGTACAGCTATCTTGAGGCAAAATTCATAGGTTTTCATGGTCAAGTAGGTATGGAAGAATAATTAAAAAAATCTCATTACTGACATTGTTGCAGTGGGATTTTCCCTATTATTCTTTAGCCTCAAAGTGTTTGGAGGAGTGGGTAGATTTAGCTGAATAAAACCCAATCCCATTTTTGAGAGTGCACTCATCAACTCTGGGTACGACCACGTGTGCAACCACAGAGTAAAGAAGGTAGCCACATCAGCCATGCTGGGACAGAGAGCTCCTGTCCTGTGGGGACAGTGGGGTTCAAATCAATCAAAGAACAGGACACCTCCCACTGACTATCCAGTGTCTGTTTTGACCAACGAGGAGAGGATACACTGCACACACTATTAACGCTACAACGGAGCTCCAAGGAGGTGCCACTTCTTCTGAGAGAACTCCCCCAGTGTTACATTGGACTGAAAAAAGTGGCAACTTACTTGCTACTTGCCCTGTAATTTAGGCATTCACCTGTCCGAAAACATATGTATATATTTCTGCATGAATTAAATGAACCATAGATGACTCTTATGCAAAAACTGTAAACTGGTGCTTGGTAGTATAAAAGAACTTTATAAGAGAACAGATAGCAAGGACCACGTGGGCCTGGACAGTGTAGTTTGCAACACTCTGGTATAAGGAGATTTTGCATGAGCTAGAATCAGGTCCCCTATTTGATGGAAGTACCTTTGACAGCATGATGGTGTGTTACACATGTAAGATCATAAAAGCAAAATGTCTATATACAACAGAGAGGCAGCTGTATCCTTGTATCCTTTTTATCCTGAGTGTATGATGCGCTTGCACTTGCACTGATCATTTCCAGTTTCACTCACTTTTCACCATGATTCTCCTGCTAACATGTTGATTTCTGAGCTGTGGCTTTTACCCAAGAAATGATTTTTTTAAAAACAGTGTTTATCACTAGGTTATTTTCCAGCTTGGTGAACAATTGTTCACTACATCATTTCTTAATCTAGAGCACAGTAATTGTGCTTTTGGCTGCTCTGAGGGCATACTTGATGTTTCTTAAATCACAACCTGATTTTTGCCTCAGTTAAGATAGAAATTGTTATAATTTCCCCATTGCAGATGTTTTTATTTTCCACCAGATACCTAATGAATAATACAGACAGAGGAGCATTTGTGATCCAATGTTTTTGAAATATCACAATGAAGAGCGAGAACCTGTATTAAATAGAATGTGCACACTGCTGCTTCTCTCCTTTTCATCTTCCAGGCTTTTCTTTTTTTCTTCCAGACATTTAGTACATATGTGTTCATCTGACACCAAATCTGAAAGATGGTGGATGGGGCTACATCAGGCAGTGACATATTCCTTAGCTGACAGATGCAGTTTGCTGACTACCTGAATTAGGCTTGGGTAACAGCACATTTCAAAAGAGACAGTTTTACTGAAAGTGACACAGTTTATGGACACGGACCTGTAAGTGTAATTGCCTTTGGTATGTACTTGTATGTGTGAATTGCTAGGCATTTGATTCACAAAGCTGAGTAGGTCTTGCAAGGTCTTTAATATGAGCTAAGTTAAGGAAGGTATTATATATAATACGTGGATAATGAGTCATGTCTTCTTGACTGCTATCAAATATTGTAACACTATTCACAGTCATGACTAATAGGTAGGTAGGAAACCTGTACAGCCTTTCTTGGAAGCCTTACACCTAAACTTCAAAGTATTCTGCTTATGAGACACAAGGCCCTAATATTACTTCTTAGTCCATGCCTAAGCCTTCCATTCTTAGACAATTCAATTCAAATAAATATTCTCCAGAAGTTATGGATTATTTATTTAGCCTCAGCCTCACTTGGCCAGCCTTTTTTTTTGTTTTTTTTTCCTGAGAAAGGAATAAAGAGTAGGTGGAAAAGTGAAATTCAGAAGTTAAGATGTTTTATTTTTGAAGCAGAGAAAATGTGCACTTCTTTTTTTCTTTACGATCACTATTTGCATTGTAAATATATTCATATCTATACATAACTAAATCCAAAATTTTTAAAACATTCAAGTAATCTACTCAGAGGTAAAACAATCTTCATTCACAAACAAAATTCTCTATTAATACTATGCATGCAAATGGTTCTATTATATAGAATGAGAGCTGTTTCAAGATGTTCAGTAAAGGTTTGGTATAGGAAAGAAATTGATTTATCTGCAGGATTGCATAGCTGAGAAATTCTAAGATTTTTTTTTCAATTTAATTATTCAGTCTTATTTTGACTTGAGCAATCGTAGAGGCAGAATTAAAGTTCCATTAAGATTGTTCTTTAACACACACGAAGAAAGGATTTTTTGCATGTTTTGTTTCAGAGATACAGTTCATTGCTCATGGACAACAAATATTTGCCTTCTGGCAACAACAGGCAGGGAGTGTACTAGTACTATCATATTTGCTCTTTAAAAGATGGTTGGAAATTGTAAGGGCTGGGCATGTGTAAAAGAGATGAAATCAAAGTAAATTTGCATGAGTTAGAAAAGAGAAAAAAAATTAGGAAAGATAAATAAATAAGCAGCATTTCAAATAACATGTAAAATCATGCAGACTTAGCAGTTTTGTAGAATATAATTAGAGTATATCTAATCCCAGCTTCTACAAATTTTTCCTTTGTAAGATATTGCGTTAGTTACCACGGTTTGGGAAAATATGTGTAGTAAATTTTGTGGTTTCTTCTCCCTTTCACCGTCTCATGTCCCCTGTTCTTTTTCCTCCTCATTCACCAAATAGAACCTAAAATATTCTAGGAAATCATTAAATTATTGAAACTAAGGATGTGAAATGAAACAGCAGAAAACAAACGAGACCTTTTTAAGGATGGACATGTAGACTGTTTCCATTAAAGGCCTACATTTGGCACATTTTTCACTATAATGTTGATATAAACAGGCCTTTGTTTTATTCTGTTATTTTCCATGGCAGCAGAAAGAAAGGCCTTCCATTCTGTGACTATCAGGTACATGCGAAAATATTATAGTAGTCTAGTGACAATTTTTTCCCTTATTTTAAAACTGTAGCATTGCCACCATACAATACCTTCCAAAATAAACGTTGTGCACTTCTGTTTTGTGATATTGTAAGTCTGCTTTGAGACAAAACCACCCTGTGAAACAGAGTACCACGCAAACCCTACCCCAAACACTTGGAGCCTCAGCAAAAGAAAAGTTACTGTGTGTAGTTGGTGTAACAACTGGAGAACGGCTAATTCCCAGTGATCTTTCCTAAGCCCATGGAGATGACAAGAGAAAGTATGTAAAAGTTTCGTTAGCTCACTCTATAGATATGTTCTTAGATGCTACATTTACAGCTGTTTGAAGAGAAGGGATCTGTGGGATCTCTTCTCAGCCATTGCAAGTAACAGTACATGAGTACATACAAGTTTTGTATTTTTATTTTAGTAGTAGTGCCTTAAAACTGTATTTGCAGTCTTATTCTTTCTTTCGACTTTTCATTCAAAGCATTCAAGCAAAAAGTAAGACTTTCTGCCACTTATCTACCAACACCAGCCTTCCCTCCTGAATGAAATGATGTGGTTATTACTGCTGCTTTTGCACTGATACATATTGTTGTCAGTCATGGACTGCCTAGGTAATAGTGCTGCCTAATTACTAGTGCTAGACCTGAATCTTTTCTGCAGAAAGCAAGTCCTTCCTCAGATGGAAGGAAAAGCAGCAGATTTTTTACCTTTAATCCACAAAGCAGTTATTACGCTCAAGTCTTGGTCATATAAGCCTGGGTGAAATAAGTTTAGTTTAATGAAATAAATAGTAGTTTCACACAATTTAGTATTCATCTAGGCTTTTGAGCAGATACTAGATTGTTAATTCTCATCCGCACTGCTGTCTTCTTCCATGGTCCCTTACCTTGGATTATTTTTTCCCAAAATAAACGAAATGTTCTGTAAATTGTATTTATTATCTATAGTACTTTAGAAATTTTCATGTACCACAAGCTGAGTTTCTCCTTGCAAGGGGAACATACCTTTTTGATGTGATGCATTACAGTAAGCATCTGGAATATGGAGGTTAAAAATACTGCAGAAATTATGTTGTGTTTGTGAAATGAAGGAAAAACAACAACCAAAAAACCTGTCTTTCTAATCTTTTGTACATCAAACAGTCTGGTTCCAATTTTCTACCTTAAAGGGTCAGATTTTTTAAATCATTAATAGAAAGATAAGTACACACATGTGTGTGTGTCCAAATTGTTTAAGTGTATTAAGAGCTGCAGCTCTATACAGATGCAAAGCATACACACTTCTGTTCAGTCTGAAAAACCTGAGAAACTGCTAATTCATTTTTATGGATGGAAGGCTTGTAACAAATGAACAATTATTGCACCAAATCTGGATACCTAAACTCACCCTCTCTTGCAGTAATTTTTATCTGGGAAAAACTTTAATGAAATCTCAGCAAAATTTTCAAGATTTAACTCTGTGAAATGGCAAGTATATGAAAAAAAGTTAAAAATTAAAGGATTTCTTCTTCAATAGCTTTTAAATACTTGCTCAAATATTTGATATGTCATAGAAACAGATTCAATTTCTGTTAGTTTTTTTAATTTAATTATAGTTTTTAATGACTTAAGAAAAGAGATTATAATTGAATTTTGATATCAGTTTTCCTAAAATGTTGTAAGACTGGAAATACAAATACTGTTTTTGTACTAATTTTTACAATGATCATGACAGCAAATTATCCAAGCTATGGTGAAATGGCTGTGCAGGTCTTGTAGTTTAGACCTATATACTTCCAGAATGGATTAGTTTTCCTAATACCTTTAAATCCAGTTAATTTTCTATGTTTTATGAACAAAAGATCATAACTATTTGGGGGGACATTGTTACCATGAAGTCCCTGAGAAGTGCTTGAATTGTTTTGTTTCATTTTCCAAAGTGTTATTACAAAATACTTACAAAGAATTCAGAAACTATCAACGGTTATCCATCACTGAACTTGGAAATGCTCATAGCTCTGCGAGTAGGTCATGATTGCAGCTATCCAAGAGAAAAAATATCATCAAGCTGCAGCATGTTTGTATCCCACCATCTTGAAAAACCATCCTGACTGAAAAGACAGGAGTAAGGCTCTCTGATCACTGTATTGCTAGTCCTGGTCTTACAAGTCCTCTTGCCCAGTCAAGTTTTACAGAAGAGGTCAGACATGAGTCAGACAGAGATATGGCTGCAACTTTTGAGGCAGGATCATGTGAAGCCTTCCACAGTTGCTTAACATTAAGGAGGCAACTAATCTAGCCGTGATGTATCACTTCAAGCAATGTCTGCCTCAAGTCACTGGAAAGAGACTTAACAGACCCTTAAAATTTCCTAATACTCTATGTCTAGATATTTATAGCCTTATGAATGACTTCTTTCCTTTTGCTGAAAGACTCAAAGACTGTTGGATCTCGGTTACTCAGTTACTACTTCATTACAGTTAATCTCATCTTGGGCAGGGAATAAATAAAACTGCATTTGATTAAGGAAAATGGTAATACAATATTAATAACAGCAAATTCCCACCACAATTGCAGGGCCCAAGGAATGAAAAAGATGCAATCTGAATGCAGAACACTGTTGTTTAAGGATGGACAGGAAGTAAGAACTAAAAAAATTACAGAAAAGAGTCATTTAACACGAATATCATTGCCAAATGTTTGCTTTTCTAGATCAATATTTAGACACTTGAATATATTTCTGACTCTCTGTTTTTCAAGAGTATTAAGTTTGCATTATTGGCATTTTCCAAGGCCAAGTATAGGCCATTTTATTGAATCATTTTTTTGCTCACCTAAGGTAAAACTTAGCCCTATGGTTATGCAAAACATCTACATTGATGAAGAGATGCATGTCTCAGGAAAGGAGAGGACAGAAAGAGACTGACTCATGGGCTCGTGTTCACTGAGACAAATATCATTAGCAGCAGCATACATAAAAAAGTGTTTTACTGCTGAAGTCTATTGTTTCTCTGGCATACTTCAGTTCCTTAGCATTGCTTTAAAGAAACATCTCACTGAGGTGTGGAGCATTGACATTTCATGGGCTGATCAACGATCAGATATTAATAAAAGTAGGCCATATGCAGATTAAGAAGTAATGAAATTCAATACTGACGATGCACAGAGGGGATCCTATACTTTATAAGGTGAAATTAATCAACAGAAGAATTACCTCACATATCAACATTTTCCCACAGAAATTGCAGACCCAGGAGGTAAAATTACTTTGTGCCTGCTGGCTGGTCCTCCTAAGTTCTATGAGTTCATGTCAAAAGACAGAAGGTGAGTTTCAGTGCACAAGTACCTCTCAGGAGCACTGCTGGGCATTACCTACTGTAATGGTGCTGGATAATGCTGAGGATCTGAAGGTTTGTACATCCCTGTAAGCATAATTTTATCTTTTTGCTGCACAGCCTCTCACCTCTTCTGCCACCCTCTTGGGTTTCTGGGTGAGTGATACAGGGCTGGCAATCAGGTACTGGAGAGTAGTGTGAGGAAATTCATCTGTCCCTTTTCTTGTCAGACACGTCCTGGCACATGAGACAGAATGTGTAACGGTGTGTGGCTGTCAGGCGGAGGCTTGAACTTTCCAGGCAGAGTGGCCAAGCAAAGGTATTGTTAGAAGCACTTTCATGTGAACAAAAAAAGTGAGTCTGAGAAGGTTCACAAACAGTGACTCAGATGAGCAGGTCTTGCACCAGTGAGGGAGGGTGAGTAAATGTGCACCTGGCATAGCAAATATTGCCCCTTTTATATTTTATAGCAAGGGCAGGCTGCTGTGCTCTGGTGAAGAGACCCTGAAGACCCTTAGTGAAGCAAATGGAGGGGCTTGTGCAGAAATCCACTACTGAATAAACTGGTGCAAGCTGTGCTATTCAGTGCTGGTACTGCCACCAACTCAATGAAAGACCAAGACATTTTTTAAAGATAAAGTTCTGCAGTCAGTTATGCTATGGAAGTTTGTTAAATATTTGGTCCACAGAAAAATATTCTCTGTTTTTTTTTTTTTTTAAACCAATGTAAAACTCAGCTCTTTTTTGTTAAATACACCAGATGAAAAGAAAGTATTTGCTAAATTGTCATGTATGCTGGTCATTTGTGTTAAACTATCTTTATTAGCTACTGTGACTGTTTAGAGTTATGCCTTCCTCAGCAAAATTGTTCTCCTGTCTCTTTCAGCATTCATTATTTTCTTGAATTTTTCTTGGCTTCAGTTTGAAAATTGTTTGAGGTTCTTAATTGCAAACCCTACCAGAAGGAAAGATCAGAGGAACATAGGATTTGCTGAATGTGATGAATGTCCTGCCTCAGGGAATGGCCAATACCTGATTTGTTACAGGATGTCCAAAAAGCCTCAAAATGCATTCAGTCAGTCATGTAGGAGATCCCAACAGACCGATGCCTGGAAGCCTAGCTCTAAGTACACGACCTTACTCGAGTACAATTCTGAAAATGTTATCACACCCTTGCACTCTTCTGTCATCCTTTTCTCACAGTCAAGTGTGTTCTTTTCTGTGTAGATGAGTGGGAAGTTTGAAGCTCAGACTTCATCCTACCTTAGGACCTGATCCAAATGTCAGAGCAGAAGAGTAGGTTTTCTCTTGCAGCAAATGAAGACGGATGTGTTCTGCCTTCATTACTTAGCTGAGCAGAACTCCACTGAGGCATGGAGATCAGTCTGTTGTTGTGACTGTGCCCTCAGTCAAGGTGAGACAACACTCCTCCTTTCAGCTCCTCACCTAATTCATTATTTATATTCACACACTTGTACACAATTGCACAGCCCACAGTGTACCGTATTTCATACCAACCCCCCCAAATTGCTTGACTTCTCAGTCAAATACCTCTACCTTTGCCATTGCTACAGACTGATGTCTTGCTAATGTATTAAACAGCTGTCTATTCTGTGGTGTGACTCAGTTCCTGACATTTTTCGTCTATCTGTAAAATGGAGCTAATAACACATTTGTCAACATCTTGTTATGCATTTTATTTGCTTAATATCTGAGACAAACCTTAAGTTTCTGGAGTGAAAAAAATATAATAAACCTTATTTTATTTTTATGTTTTTGATGCTGATGTTTTCTTCAGTGACATCCCCATAACTGGCTTAGTTATCTCAGTTTGGAAGCCAAAGAGCTAGAGTTTAAACCTGGAAAATCCTTTTTCCTAATTAGTGCACTTTTTATATCATGAGTAATAACTTCTTTGGCTGGGCTGGAAGAAATTAATAAGGCAATAAAAATGTCAAACAAAGTTGTAATGAATTTAGAAATAATCACTCATAATTTAGAGTTCATCATACCAAAGCATTATTTCATTTTATAGGTTCAGGTCATTATAAAGAATGTGCTCCTTCTTGCATCTGAAACTACATAAAAAGGGACAGTATTTTATGGCTGCTATATACTTGATGAGATATTAAAATTTTGCAGTGCAGCGGAAGATAAGCAGAGGGGTGCGGGAGGGGGAATACCCATTTGAAGGTTGTATTTCCCCTGGGCTTTTGTGGTCTCTGTTCTAAGCAGGCATGAGTCTCAGGCTTCTTTGGTTATGTTTTTCCCACCTTATTTTTTTTCTTTTATAGCTTGCTTTATGTGCCGCTGTATGCTTTGTACATAATTAACTTGGACAATATTATGAAAGATGCAGTTAATTGATTTTTAAACTTCAGTTCACATAGACCTCTGTGTAAGATGCTACCAAAGAAAGGGATGCACTATGTATCTTTTCACAGGTATCTCTCATTTATGTTTTCTTTTCCAAACAGCTAAACTGTATCCTGTATGCTAAATATAGCTCCTTGGAAAATCCTTCACACTCCACTAAGCCAACAATTACTACAGGAATAAAGCCTTCAGAAGTCAGCCCTTCCCTTCTTTCCCTTTCTCCTTTTTCCTATCTCTTCCCCACCAAAGGAAAAGAATAACCTTTTTCCCTTTTTCCTTCCCTTCGCCAGTTATTTTATCTTTGCTAATTCTGAACAGGCTGTGGATATGTTTCAGTAGTCACAGGTTTTAAGTATTGCAGTCAAATAGAAAAAACCAAACTCTTCTGACCCAGCAGGAAGCATGCTTTTCAGCTAATCATTTTCTCCAAATGTCGTTCAGGTGCTTCCATTAATGTGTGACTGCTAAGTACACTGGTTCTGTCACAATTACACAGAGTAATAGTGTCAGGAAAGAGTATTACATTTCTTTTAGTTTAAAATTCTCAGCATTATATTTTCTAGGTATTTTGTTGCTTTAGAGTTGAAATATATATTTGAAATTAATTGGACTTCCCCTGCTGGAAAATATGGACTTTTTATTTTTCAGTCACTGTATGTCAATGAGGTATTTTTTTCCCCTTTGATGATTCTTCCCCATTAGCTCTCTATCAGTGTCTCTTTAGGAAGCCTGTGAACTAATGCAAGTTGTTGTTTTATGAGGACTTCATGCAGATATTGAATGGAATACTTACATTTAAACCATGTGCAGAATCCTAAGAGTAGGTTATGATTCTCTCACATTCTGAAAGGTGAACCTCCAGAGATGCTTGGAAGAGTCTTTGCCTTTATTAAGGCTTCTGGGCCAGTTCTTACATTGGCAATCCGGTCAAGTCCTTGAGCTCACTTCAAGCGCAGTTATGGACTTGTGAAAGATTTATTTAAGTTTTGCTTTTGCAGTCAAATTTCTGATTGTCTAGCATAACAAAATACAGGTGGACCTGTGGAAAAGTATTCTCTCACACCATTATCAGGTGCTGAAAATGTATCTGGTTCTTCCTTCATTAAAAAAAAAAAATCCACAATTGATTTTAACAGTAGCCACAGACAGTCTTGGGTAAGACCAGAGCTTGTGCTTCAACCAATCACAGAATTGGAGGGTTTTCACCACAGGAATCCTAGAAAATCTTTTCTAAGGATTAGGATCTTTTCTAAGACTTGACTGTAACATCACTGCTTAAATCTGTAATTTATTTAGTTTGTCTTCAGCCCAGCTATGAAACACAGTTTCTTTCAGAAGCTGGTCCAATATTTTCCTGTGTTTTACTGAAGCTTAACTGCTGGCACCATTAAAAAGTGTAATCATTTTTCCCCTGTCAGTGACAACAATTTTACTTTTATTATCTCCTTAAATCCTGTCTCTAAACTTTAAGTAAGTCCAGGATGATGTTCTGCAATATGGGGAAAGCAAACTGTGTCATTCTCACCTGTGGTTTTCATTGGCTTCCTCTGTTTGTATGAACCTATTTTAATATCACCTACTCTGTCTTATTCTTAGACCATGCAAAACACTACAACCACTTGTTTATTTTCTTCTTGAAGGTCAATAAATTATTTTTCCTACCAGGCAATGAATCTATGCTACTAGTGACATTTTTTGTGTAGTTCTACTGAACTAAGAAATCTCAGTGAAATACAGACCAGGCTTAACTCAACTCATTTCAGATGATATCAGAAATGTTTTGTCGGAGCATCTTCCCTGACATTCTGAAAATAGATTTTGTTTTGACACGCCATCATCTTTTTGTCCATACGCATAGATGTTCCTGCTAAGTGTGGGCTAATCTACTCATCTGTCTCTTTTCAACTTTTATGTCTCCATATCTTTTGAGGCTTCTTGGCACTTTTTCTTCTTACTTCGCTCTCTACACCTGTGTCTCAATCTCTGCTAAGCCTTCTTTGATTTTGTCTGCTTCTAATTTAGTGGAAAAGACCAAAAGTTTTCACTTCTCTACTGCCCAGATGGGCTCCAAATTTAATACGTCACAAATTCCATCAGACACTGCAGATAACTGTTGGGGAGCCCTTAGCTTAAAAAGCAAAGACAACAACACCAAATTTAAGCACATTTATTGAAAAAACTCTCCTTGGAGTTTCTGTTGTGTCCTCTCAAAACAGATGTTTTCAAATCTTGGGAACCAAGAAGTCCCAAGGCATCAGCTACTGCTGGTATCTGCAAATAGAAGACAGCCTTGACCTAGAAGTTTTCTTCAGGTAGGAGGAAGATGGAAGATCATTATAAGGAATAAAGACATACAGAAAATTCACAGGTTTATTATAAAAAGCTCATGTAAACTTGAGTTCAAGGCTCCAGTTTTATGCAGTGTTGAGTACTAAATTTAATCTGAAAAGCAATGAACTGCTGAAAATCTCATCTGTTGATTAGGATACAAGTTCCATGATAACTGAGGAAAGCAGCCTTCACAGAGCACTGTTACGCTATCAAGAATCTCTTCTAAACATCCTTTAAATTTACTGTCTTCTTTAGCTTATGACTGACAAAGTGGTTTCCCGTATTCAGCAGGGACATTGTCTATTAAAGTGACATTATTTTTTTTAGGAAGCTGATGAATCAACCCCAGAGATGTGCACTTAGATAAGTACTCACTGAACTCAGTAAAAAATGCAAGAGGTGACGGCCTCTGCTAATGCTTTTTGTTATTTAAGGAATATACATATAATTTCAATTCACTCAACGAATTTCGGAAAACTATGTAATGTATATGCAAACGCAAGCTAAAATGAAACTTCGTCACTGAGCATTGTAAGTTAACACTGACTGTATAGCAAAGTAATGAAATATCTGGAAAAAAATTTTGGCAAAATTATTATTTCTTAATATAAACATGTTTTCTTAATATTCTAAAAAAAAAAATATGTATATACATTTAAGTTACCCTCAGACTGATTAAGGAGAAAATTTGGTAGCAAACTCTAGTTAAACTGTTCTAAACAGAGAAATAAGTAATGCTTAAAATGTTTCGAAGAGGCTTTTAACTCACATTTAAGAGACAGTCATTGTAATTATAAGTTAATTAAATATTGATTATTACAAGTCTTTCTTTGATTTAAAGGGTAAAGCTGTAAGATAAACCTTGTTACTTTATTATTTAAAATTACAGTGCTAATAAATGTGCAATCACACTTTATTGTTATTAAGTAGAATTTGTCTCATTATTCATCTCCAATTGGTATTAAACATTAAACAAGTTAGATATTGTTGTTAAGCACTGGAAAAACTCTTCTAAATATCAAATATAGCTAACGACAGTAATTATCCTGAACATTCAGAACATTTTTTACAAGTTTGATGGTGCTGGGATGTTTATTATCAATTGATTAATTACATTATATTAATAACCTTAACCTATTTTAATTTCACAGGCTTGACAACTTGATTTATCTTTAATATTCCCACTGGATCTTGAAGTCAAAAGGTTTTGTTCCTAACGATCAATCAATAGTAAATTATTATGTAGGAAGTAGAAATATTTACTTTTCAGTGCTGTGAGTTAGTTTTTAGAGCTAAGGAATGAATGGGTAAACTTCCTACCATTCCTTCACCTGCTGAACAAGAGAAAGATTTTTTAAGCTAGAGATTAAGTTATTGGATATTTTTGACATTTTTTCTTTTGGTGAAGTCTATTAAATATTTATTTATATATAATAATATTATATATAATTATATATATAATAATAATATTTATAAATATTATAAAGTCTTAAATATTTACAGTTAAAGATGTCGGAAAACGTCTGGTTTCCTGAAGTATCTCTTGAAGCAATGTTCCACATCTTTGATTGTGCTATATACCTATACCACTTCTTTTCCTGTCTAGATCTATC
>VZSC01009124.1:45591-59502 GCA_013398225.1 Steatornis caripensis
CCACAGGTAAAATGAGGAAATCAAGGCACAGAGCAATACGGAATCTCAAGATAATAATCTTAGCAAGAAAAAGAGAAGAACTTGGAACTACAGACTCTGGATGAATCAGATTACTCTTCCTCTCATTCTTAAAAAGCAAACACAAAAGAAACAAGAGTCAGACAGAAAAAATTTAAATAAATGCACTTTTCCTAAGCAAAATACTGCATATAAGGACATAGTTGTACTTGCTTATAAATCACGTGACTGAAAGCTGTGTGAGAGTGGAGTTGACTAGTTTGCTATGAAATCTGAAGATAATTAGTTTTATATGTTATCAGTCATTTCTACTGTCAAGAGGGTGGGAATCACAGAGAAAATATTGAGGGTCATGTAGAAAGAGACAAATGTTTTCTTCAGACTCTATAAAAAATAAGGCTGGGCATTTCTCAAGAATAATACTGAGGGTTTTTTTGAAATTTCAGGTACAAAAATGACAAATACCAGATTCAGTGCAGTATTCTGATACTTGTTTTGGGCCTGTCAGAATTAAAAAGTGCCAAACAAAATAATGTAGGAAAGGTATGATGGAAAGGATGATTTTCAGCATCTGGAAGAGGTTCAGATTTTTTTTTTCTTTTTTTTAGGGGAGGAAAGATGAGATCAGAGTTTATTTTAGCCAGAATTACTTTGACCTAATCAGAGCTGAGAGACAAGGCAACACTGACCTGATTTTGAAAATACAGTGTTTCTCATGCAGAATTTGTAGGGAATGGTTATCAGCAGATGGGTAGGCTATATGATATGAGGAATGAAGAAAACAGTATGAAGTACCCCTTGTCTCAGAAAGTAAGCAGAAATGTCAAGGAAAAGCCCTACAAGCGCCCACACTAGAATAGGAGTGGAACAACCTTTGCATCTTGATGGAGGAAGGATCCTGTTGTGTTGCCTATGGAATGTCCCTGCATACAGGTGAGCAAGCAATGTGCCCAGCCTGGTCCTCCAGGCTGGCTCAGTGAGATTAATGGGATTTGCTCACTTTCACAAAAGGAACATGAAATGAAACAAGATAATAGACAGGCCTTCTTCATGGTCTGCTCTAGCAGCTGTCCCCAAGGACTACTTGTGTTGCAGCACTGTAACTCTGGCTGTGCAGAGGTCTGTTTTGCACCCCTAGGAGCAGGAGTGGGGTCATCCATGTAGCACGTTCCTGACCATCCTCCCCTGCTCGAACAAAACACAAGCCAGCTGTTGATAGCACAGCTGGATTTCCTTTCAAAATTGCTGGCGTTGCTCCTGTTGCTGCCATCATTCATGAAACCTGGAAGCCTGGCAGACAAATGTGGATGTAAGTTGCTTTTACACAGCTACTTCCACATTCTGGGGCCTGCTGTCAGCCTGCAGGGCACTGCTGTCTTCTCAACAGTGCTCTTCTGTGGAAAAAAAAGTGCTGGTTAAAAGAGAGAAACTGTGTTTGTCCAGTTCAATCCAGCCTATGAAGACACAGATGCTGGCAGACGTCCATGTGTTACTGCTGTGTGTGTAGGGGCATGTCAGGGCCCATAGCTCTGCTAGAGCAAATGGTACCTAAACACACATAGATGTATATATATACACATAAAAAGCAGGTATGTAGCCCTGAGGAGTGTGATCAGCCACTGGGTTTATAAAGAGCTTGTACTTTATAGAAAAGAGCTTAGTTCGTGCATCAGCAAAACGCCTTTCAAGTAAGGACTTTTTATGTCGGCATTTTAAATACTCATTCTCAAAGCGTATTAATCTCTTTAAGCTTTTCCTTTATTAATATACTGTAAGCTTCAAAGTATTGTTTTCCCCTGACATAGCCTCAAATACTAAGGAGGCACTTGTCCTTGTCTAATTACATCTCCAAGTAAGAAAATATCTGCAAAAAATCATAAACCTGATTGAAATGAAACCTACAATGAAATCATTTTGAATTTGGTGGCCGTTCTCGTTATTTATAAATATGAAAAACAAATATGTGTTGCTTCAGGGCATCACAAATAGACTCTCCTAAAAAAAAATGTCAAAAGGTCTAATTTATCTCTCAGATGGAGAGCTATTAAAATTAAAAACAGACCAAGTATGATCTTCGGGAGATTTTTTTAATCTCATCAGAGTTGCCCCAAAGAGCTTATGTTAGAAGAGAGGGCAGACATTTTCCTTACTGGTTCATATATACAGCTGCAAGTGGAATTACCTACACATGTCCAGTGTTCATCAGGAAAAGTATGAATAGTCTTCAAGGCTATGAGGAACAAAGTGGGGGAAATGGTACTGCATAGAGAAAACAAACAGCACTTACTGATGCAGATGGAATTTTAGTAATTGGGGAAGTTAATAGATGCTGTTCAGTGTCATTCCAGGCAGGATTTTCATAGACTTGTCCCAATTGGTATTCTCTGCAGCTTGCATCACCAGGCGAAAATTGTACAGCTCATTGTTCCCAGTTCTCCGATTTTCCAGCCTCAGAAATTCAAAGACTTTGTGCTTGAATTCACAATAGCAACCCAGAAACAGCATTGCCAAACAAGACAAGCAGTTAACCAACTGGGAATGTGTTGATTTCAAGACTTCACCAGTCTTTCGCCATTGTAAATCTATGTCTTTGATATTAGTAATTCTTGTTTACTCCAAGGTTACTAAGATGTACTAAAACCTTACTCAGATGCGCACCACGAATGTGTGTGAATAGCACGTGCTGTGCCATGGACATTTACAGAATTAAACTGCCTCCTGGAAGGAGAAATAGCTATGGGCTGTTGGAAATATGATGTTGTAATACCAACACTTTCATTGGGATAAAAAATGAGACAGGTGACAAAATGATAACTTAAGCAAAACCAGTATCAGAAGGAAAGAAGATCCCTTAAGACATAGTTAGGGATAAATAGTACTTAGATACAGGTTTTCCAAACAAAATTCAGTTACTTTTCTATGTATATACCTGAGGAGGAAAGCTGGCCTTTGTAAAGTCATGTTTAGGAACACGTAAAAATATTCTCATAAAAAATGAAAATGTCCTATTTCTGGAAAATATGATAGCTTTGTGGGAATTTAAAAGTAAATTGTCTATTGCAATTCTACTGTCCCTGGTTGTAAAGCTTTTAAAAGACAGCAGTCCAGCAGGCAGTTTGGAGTGGAAAATAGTTTTTTAATAAAATGTGAAAATCATGCAAAGATGGAAGAAAAAATTCAACGATTTTTAGTCCCAAATTTAGAAAATAATTGTCTATAGTTCTAGGATGTGCTAGCAAAAAATACCCCCCCCAAATCAAAATTATAACCTATAACAATACTGAACTGCTTTCACATGTAACATGAATTAAAGAGTATATTAATATTTCAAATTAAGAACTGCAGAATAACACGAAAGTCCTTCATGTCACTTGTAATTAAATTAAAATGTCGATTTCTTAGAATTACATTGCTAACACAACTTTCTTTGTGTCTGGTACCCAAAAGTTGTTTTTGCTTTCAGCTGGCACAATATTTGAGATAGGCGATGCCTGTAGGGTAATTTGCATAAATATGCATAAAATATGTGGAAGCTGGACTATTACATACCATTCGGTTTAAATGCATTAGCCTTGAGAGCATCTCCATAGTAGTTGTTAATGTAGCAATATGACTAAGAAAAACTTGTATTCTGAAGTTTTTCCCTGGTGAACTCAACTTTAACTGGCTATTATTTATTGATGTAGCCTGCTCTTCACTTACTTAGATAGATCCTGTGTTGCTGGATGCAAGTATTTTCGAAATCAGGATCATGCCTTTTTTGTGACACTGAAGTCAATATTAGTGGCTTGTTAGGAGCTTGAGGGTCCTAGCTATGTACATATTAACCTTACGAACTATGCATGAATAACAACAGTCACGTGGTGACCCCACCTGTAAGTGATGCATGGTTTTTTACTCTTTTCAAATGCATTTCCTCCCTTTTGTCCTGTCCTTGCTATGTTCTTTTTATGAGTCAGTTCTAACATGTTGAACTTTCTTTTCGTCTTTTTTTTTTTTTTTAAGATAGATTAATCACTAAGTTGCATTGGGACTATGAAAACTTGCATTTGTGACAGTCCCAAAAATCCGGAAACAATCACTTCCCTCTTTTTCTTCACAAATTTGGCAACTATCCTCCTTGCTGTTTTCCTTCTCTTCCCACTATACTGCAAGAAACTGAAAAGATGCTTCATCTGTAATTCCACAAAGTGTGCAGAGTCAGCTAATGCTTCAAATGGTGGTTAATGGTGGTTAAAGTCTCCCAGTGCTTTTGAGGCCTCACCAGGAAAGAGCTCCAAGCGATTTAGTCTGTCTTGTCCTTCTTCTGTCTCTCTAGTCCTAAATTTAAGTGGAAGAAAACTTTTCTCCTCAGTCTTGCCCCTTTATTTTTAGATCTCCTCTAGTGATTTCTTACAGAAACTATTTCCGCTTGTTCCTATTGGCCAGCAGATACCTCCAGGGACACTTCCCCTCAGGGCAGCTTCAGGGATCAGAAGGGCTCTCTCACTGCTCAGTGTTGTGACTAAACCTCACCCCACAGTTGCTGACTTCAGACTAGCAGGAATAGCACTCCTGGGGTTAACTTTCCCTCACCTCCCTGTATTTTTAGAGATTGATTCATCAGTCTGTAAATAGATATAATGCTTATGCTCTCACTTTTTAAAAGCAAATAAATATAGAGAGGGATATTGCCTTCAGAATTTGCAGCAAGAAAGAGGCAAACAGGTCTCTAGTTTGTAATTCTTATCTAGCTATTTTAGGGAATTTTTTTGTTCTTCCCAAGCTTGTGCTTGCCAGGCTGTATAATTACCAAAGTGGCTGCAGGTTCGTAAGTTCAGAGGTGGGGCAGAGGGACTCTGCTCTCCCTCTGACTTCAGCAGGTTTCATGAAGAGCAGCGTCGTATTGGTCTGACAATAGGACCATAAATTGTACACACAATACAGGACGTGCTATGGCAGCCTCTCTTTGCCCAAAACCGGTATTAAAAAGACGTCTAACAGGACCTTTTCTCCCTCTGCCCCACAGAAGTAGTAGCTGCCAATTCCTCATGGGGGCAAATAACGTTCCCCCAAATGTAACATGCTATGCTTTCTTCCATGGAAGCATAAAAAGTAAGAAGACTAAATAGTGAGAGTGACAGAAGAAAGAAAAAATTCTGCAGTCAGTTAAAATGTCATATGCAGATGTAGAACCATAACAAATCCAGCATGGTGGCTGTGGACTTACAGCCAGGTCTTGTGCTCCCTGTGTCAGTAGCATCAAGCATCGCTCAAAGCAGCCGGTAGGTCTCCTTCATCCTGGCAAGCGGAAGGTCTGCATACAAAGGAGGAGTGGCCAGAGCACAGCTGCCTGTGCTTGGATCTTTTTTTGTGGTATGCTCCATTGCCCCGGATCAAAGTGCAGACACATCCCAAGAGCCAGTTTTGCCTGCTACTATTCCTGAGCCAAGCACAGTTCAGTCATGGCCCGCAGCCACAGTATGTTTTTTTTAAAAGCCTGAGATGCCCAGACACATATATTGATTGTCTTAGCAACACATATGAAAAAGCTGCGGAAATGGAAAGGAGTCATATGCACTTGTTGGAGGGCAGAATTTTCCCCCATGTGGTGCTTTGGGCCCCTGGGAGGAGAGTTAGTTGCATTGCATTAGCACATGAAGATGGTCGGCCTGTGCTCTGGCAGGCTTACCTCAAAATTTCCGTGCTTTTGTGGGTTTATGTCCAACCATAATGTTATTTGAACGCATTTAATTAACTCCTGTAGCTGTTTGAAGTCTCTGACATTATTATTTTTATACCACTACAGCCTCACACTACTGCTTGTTGGTCATTATAGCAGCTTTCAAGATCAGTGCAATTCATTCTGGACTCAAAGTTAATCTCACGGAAAATCCAATCAGTAAATTGATTAGTATTAAATTACATTCTTTGTTAACGTTCTCTATTCCTTACAGTACAAAAAAAGCATTACTTTTTTCCCGTCTCTTTTTCTCCCTTCCCTCTTCCCCATTTCTATTAATATTACTGTGCTGTCAAATTCACTGGCATGGCAGAGGTGACCTGTGGATTATATGTTATCGCTTTCTTCTTAAAAAAATAAAAAGAAAAGGTAATTGGTTAAGTAAAGCTAGAAATTAAAAACATAAAAAAACCATGTCTGAACCCAGGATACCTTGATATTCTTTTAACAATTTTCAGTGATGGCTATCCAAAATGTGCTTCTGATGCTAACATCTGTAGAAAATATTGCTGCTATTAAATTTTACTGTAGCAGTAAGCCACCCTGAGCTGATTGCCATTGTACTTTGTAAATGTTTTTTTACCATAGGCCATTCCTAGCAGTTAACTTTGGATAACAACTGATTTTTATGAGGGTATTTGGGTTTTTTTAATGAAAATTTTTGAGAAAAAGCTACTCAGCTACACTGAGTTCAGCAATCAGTGGGAACCACACTCCTGTCAGGACGAAATGTGGTATGTTGAACACAAATTCTGGAAGTCATATTAAAGAGACTGAGCTAACATGAGGCTATTGCTGCCTGCATTTGCCAGACAGCCTTCAGAAATATGCCTGTGATCATGGTGAGGCAGGAGATTAGCTGTGATGCCTGTGATTGCTAATAGCTCTTGCATACTGTGTTCATCAATAGGAAGTCTGCCACTGCATTCAATATGGCCAAGATTTCATCCTTGTAACTTTGTGAGCCTTCCTTATAACTTCAAGGTAGATTGCTTGCCTAACGTACACTTTTTATCTGCTATTATTTCAGTCTTCAAGCTCTTTGGGTCAAGTTTTACAATACACATATTTTTGTAAAGCACTGAAGTCTATTTGTGCCAACACAGCAACAGCCAAAGTATTAAAACAGCCGCATATAAACACATCAGGTAGCAGTTATTACTGTTTCAAAGAAAACCCACACCCATTTTGAAAAACAGTAGTTTCATTTTGCTTTTTCCTTGTACTTCTTTAGTGTTGCTCAGTGTACTTTTAAACTTTGAGTCCACGTGTCTTAAAATCTCAGTGCAAAATTCAACCACTACTTTGAAATGTATTTTCACACACTATCTGAATTCATGCTTGTAACACTGGACTAGGAATGAGTCCCTGCATATTCTATCAAAACTAGATCTCACTTCAGCTGCTCAGCAGTTTTCAGTGTTCCTGTTTTTTAATCCAGTAGCTTAACCCTCCCTCTCCTTCCCTGAATATGATGCAGTCTTCTTGTCTCAATGAACATGCCATTTTAAATTGCTCACTGACTTCTCAAAATCAGAGCAGTTGAAACTCATCTTCTCGTGTCTTCTTCTGAACACTCCCTTCTCTGTTTTAGTGTCAACATCTTCACTATCTATCTGTTCTGCGGCCTTGCAGCCTAGGAGACATTTCTGAGCTTGTCATCTCTCCTTGTCCTAAGTTACAGCAACAGTCTTCTGCTGCAATTCTCCTCTTCACCAGGTGAGAGGGGTGCATGTCTCTCTATAGGAAGTGTACGCATGCTTGCCCTGACAACTGCAACCTCCCTTTCATCATGTTCTTCACATGTATTTTGCTCCTTCCAGCAGATGCAGGCCTCTCAGTTAAAAATAGCCAGTTTTATTTATCAGAGTCAGAAGTTCTTCTCTGTTTTCATTTAGAAACGATTTCTGTGGAATTTAAGTTAAAATTTTTGCCCATGCTGCTGGGCGCTTCAATGCTTAACACTTCTAACATTGTTTTCCTCTGTCCCTTTTTGATCATGGAGACATCCAAGTCATCCCCTCATACAGTTTTCCCGTTGTCTTTTGCCTCTTTGAGCTGTGTCGCCAAACCAATTTGCCAAAACCCCACATTCATCTCAGTCAAATTCATCCTGAAAAGTCTTATCCTGTGGTCTGCTCTTAAGACTACAAAAAACCGTAATAGTTAAATCAAGATTTGCCATTTTGTTCTTACCTTGTCACAGAATATTATGTGTTGCTGTGTTCCATATTTTGTCTGTTTTTTCCTTTATTTCTTTTGCTGTGTCTAGGTTCTAGACTTCAAGCTTACTGAAGGTAAAATATGTGTATTTATTTGTGAGACACTTCACTAATCTGTGGATATGATGCAAATATCAAATAATAATTATTGTTCCAAGGAAAGATTTATTAATATAAAAAGATGCATTAAATGACATCTTGCCTTGCTTGCTAAGGAGATGGTTACATAGGAGGATCCCAGGAAACTACAGGAGTAAGGTCTGCACATGAGAAATTAAACATAATTGTGAGTAAGAGCTCTCATTGAAGTGAAAGGGATAAGCCCCTGATGCAACATTATTTACTACTGTGAATATATACTGGATCAGGACCTTAGGTTACAACGGGATAAGCCAAACCCTTGCTTGAGTCCTTTCTGGAACAACTGACACAGCACAAACCCCTTTTATTGTCAGTCATTAAGCAGAGCTGTCAAACTGATGGGCGGGATTAAAAAAAAAAATCAATCTAGCACCAGTCACTGGATTCTAACAACAATCTCCTACATGCTACTGATTACTTTTTCAGAGATGCAAGAGATTACTGATTACTTTTAAATTACTAAAGCATGGCTTTGTGAACATGGAGCCATATTTCTTCACAGAGATGTGGTTCGGTGAGTCCTCACATTTAAAATGGAAAAGAAAACTAATCCAGTATGTAATTCATTCCTACAAAGAGAACAAATTGGCAATTCAGGCCTTAATTATTTATTTAATGCTTCTTTACCCGATAGCAAAAATCGTCGCTGTAGCTCTTGCTAGACATTAACTGGGAGAAAAGGAAAAAGTTAGTAGCGTATTGATAAGATAGACCCTGGATGCCACAATAATACTACAATCAACTGTTTGTTTCTTTGAACTTGGTAGTTCAGATAAAATTTTTAATCTCAAAATGTAATAAATAATTATTTCATAAAATGAGTATGATAACAATAAAAACAATAGCTTACCTTATCATTCCAGACAACATATATTGAGATTTCACCACCACCCATACAATCCGCCTGGATTTAGCTCAAATACCGGGATTAATGTTATACCAGTCTCAAAGCATAATTCAATTCATCTAAATTATTGGGGTCATTAATTTGCATCAGTTGCTGTGAATTTCATACTCCAAGACTAAATTTTGTTTTCAGACTACGTTGAGTTAAAAAAAAATAGAATTTCCATATTCAAGATGATAATAAGAAACGTTATTTTGTTTTGTTTTACTATCCACAGAAAAACTACAATATATTGTTTGCAACCCCCAATATAAAGTCAGGTTTTTTAGAGTTCAGACCTTAGAATCTTCTGATGCTTGTGCCTGTAGCAAAGTCAGAGATTTCTCAAATAATATGTCTCATAGTTGTGCACATTATTGTATCTGGGCAATTCTCAGCTGGGTATCGCAGAGGAGGGCTGAAAAGAGCTAGACAAAGGGCATCACTACAGAATGAGGCATTTATTTGCAATTCCAGAAAATATTCCTTGCACAAAATCATCCTTTTTATTCCACCATAGGCTTGTAGCACAAATCCCAACATAAAGATAAATTAGTACATAGCAAAGCCTGTTAGTGGTTTCAGATTAAAATCTGTACCTTCTCTGCCATTCTGGGGTAGGTTTTAGGATACCACAGCCAAAACAGATTTATAGTTCTGTCGCAGTTCCTCGGGTTCAGGCATTTATCTGAACCTTCCTCCTCTATCTGTCCTGACTACTTGCAAAGGTTTTCAAACTCTATTGAATAAGTTTTGGCTCTTTCCTGACATGCTTTCACACTCAAATCTGTGTATCAAGGGGATTCATAGCACCAGGGGAAAGGAATTCTAAATACAAAACCCCTCCCTCCTTTTTTTTTTTCACTCTAGTGTAAAGTGTATTTTGCTCACGAAACTCTAACGTAAATAGGACCTTTGAGATAAATTCTGCATTAGTTTATCTCTCCAATTGAATATTACATGATTCTGTATTTAATGTTGTATTGACTTTGTGTGGTGGGGCTTTGGTAGCAGGGCAAGGGGCTACATGGGTGGATGGCCCCTGTCAGAAGCTGCTTGAAGCTCCCCCAGCTCCAAAGTGGCCCTGCCATGGGCTGAGGCCGGGCCATTTAGAGACAACAGATGTGCCTCTGTGATAGCGCATTTAAGGAGGGCACAGGACGAAGAAATGGTCTTTGAGACCTGCAGCAGAGGGAGGAGGGGGTAAGTAAGGAGGGAGAGGAGGTGGTTGGAGCAGAGATTCCCCTGCAGCCCATGGAAGATGACGGCGGAGCAGCCTGTGAAGGACCTTGGCAAGGCAGAGAGGGACCTGCAGCCCATGGAGGACCCCACCCCAGGGGATGTGCCTGGCCCTGAAGCAGACCGTGACTCTGTGGGCAGCCTCTGCTGGGTTGGTGTGTTCCTGAGGGACTACACAGTGCAGGAAGGACTCCCGTCGGAGGGGTTCGTGAGGGACTGTCTGCCGTGGGAGGGACCCCACGCTGGAGCAGGGGAAGCGTGTGAGGATCCCTCCCTGCCTCAGGAGAAAGGAGAGGCAGGGACAATCTCTGGTGAACTCACTGCACCCCCCATTCCCTGTCCCCCTGCGCCGCTGAGGGGGAGGAGGGAGAGACATCGGGAGCAAGGGAACTCAAGCCTGGGAAGGAGCCGGGGGGGGTGGGGGAAGGGGTTTGTTTTTTAAGGTCTGGATTTTGTGTCTCCTTATCCTACTCTGCTTTGATTGATGACTGATTAAATTGAATTTATTCCCCAAGTTGAGTCTGGTTTTTGCCTGCGACCATAATTTGTGAGTGAACCCTCTCTGTCCATGTCTCAACCCACCATGTTTGGTTACATTTCCTCCTCATCCTGACGTGGGAGGGCAGAGTGAGAGAGTGGCCTCGTGGTTCTTTGTTGCCGACTGAGCCTAAGCCATGACAAATGTCATGGATTTAGCTGTTACCCATGAATCTGCCAAGATATTTCCAGCATCTTGGTGTCAAAATCAGTGATTAATAAAGTGAAATACGTGAAAGAGAAACTGCAAGTTACTGAAAATGATGGGCATGATATATGAATATCATTAGCTTTTCCTTAAAGAACATTTATATGATTATATAAATGCAAAAAGGCAATGCAGTATTTTAGTCTTTCTCTAGTCACTGGAACACTCTGAAGCAGATGGACTGTGTGACTGATGATTCAATAATTGCACTCATTAAAAATGTTCACGCTTTTAATTTTTCCCCCTTCACATTCTGGGAAGAGCTGAGGAATGAAGTGGTTTTGTCATTGTCAGCAGATAGATAATTGAGTTTGCTTTGATTTCCTGGGGTGCCCCTTCCCCACCCCCATGCTGTTGGATTGACATCTCCAGAAGCGTAGCAGAACATTTGAATCAGACGCAACTCCCTTAACGGAGAGAAACACTATGGAAAGACTCCAGTCCCCCTCTCAGTGTTCATTTGTGTGCACTCAGTCAGCAACCTACCTTGGTAGAAGACAGCATGCATTTGCTTTTCTGCCAGATTACCTCCTCACCATGATACAGTTACCTACCTGTGGGGCTCAAGGAAAAGGAAAATAATTCTGCCTTGAGCACATGAACAGAATGCTTCTCCTGTTTATTATTGCCAGCTAGAATCACCCTAAATGTGGTAGAGGTGAGAGAGTGTCCGGCTGCGCAAGTGTCTGATACCTAGTATTGCAAGAACAGGAAATCAAAATAATCTCACAAAGACCCCGGGAAAAACAGTATTTGGAAGAGCAGTGATAAAAGGATCCATCCTGCTTTCTCTGAAGACAAGGATAAAAGTATCTCCCAGCTCTGCTGAAGGGGTGCTTCCTTTTGTTTCTGCCATTAGGATTTAAGATTAGAGTTTGCATGTAAATTTAAACTTCATAATAGCAAAAGCATTCTCCAAATGAGGCATTACATTCACTCATCCTACCTACCCTATTGTTTGGGCACTCATTTTCCAGATGCTACTCTGGAACAAATACAGTAGAAGTTGTGTAATCCATGGCTTTCTGACGGTCTCCAGCTGCTCCAGGATACTGTCACACTATCATTCATTTGTATTTTGCAAACATCTATCTAAGATCAAAGCAGTGATCGGCCTTGTTCAAACACAGGACAGAGCCCTCTGCAACTCTGGTTAAGGTCTCTGAGGGGAGCTTTTATTGTGCCAATGCTTAGGGTTCACTATTCTGTACCTGTGAACAAAAGAAAAATACTTCTTCTGCAAGGATGTTCTTTTTCTTTGATTTCTTGAGTATAATTCCTAGACTTGGGTGCTCTATAACACAATCCTGACCTGCTGTTAGAGCACTTATGATTTCTTGACAGACTGCATAAATGCTTAGACACTTCTAGAACCCTCCCTCTGTATACACCCTCTCTTAGATCCCTGCCAGTTGAAGTATGCAATACATAGACTTTGACAGAAAACATAACGATCTAAAATAAGTTGGTAGGTCCTCATGTCATCCTTTGCCTCAAATTCACTGCACCCTGTTATTCTTTGTGTCTGTCAGGTACAAAGATTTTTACATAGGCTTGTGCTGTGGAGATTCTCTTCATATATTGGTTCAACTGTTGAAAAAGATGTCCCTTTCACAAAAGTCCTCTTGTTCCTTCTTCACCTTTTGAACCTTTAGTCTTTTGTCTTTGTGAACTCCCTGGACTGTTCACCTCATCCTGATGTTTAGGAGAAGGCTACATCTTCAGACTGGTTCCTTCCTTTGCATCTAAAACACAGTTACTCCTTTTTCTCCTGATGTAGATGAAAATATTCTGTGCTCTAAAGCTCTTTAGCCAACAATCTGTTCACAGTCATAACTGTGAATGCTACTTCACTGTCTCCTCCCAAGATGCAATACAGAGTGAAAGCTATACATATGACACAGTGGTATGTACAGTTCCTAAAAATAAACTGTAATATATAAAGTGCACGTACATCTGCTAGATCATCACATCATGTCAACTTTAAACGGTCCTGCCACTTAGCCAGCAAAAACAAACAGCAGTGTTAGAGTGGACAATTGCATAGGGAGGTTACATGGTTTGCACACAACTCAGTAGCACTGTACATTAACTAAGCTGTTTCAATTAACATTCACAAGAGGTTTTTTTAAGTTTCATGCTTGGTAATGTGTCCACAAATGCTTGGGGAAATGAATCCCTCAATAGTCTTTTCTTTCGAGGACCAACATGGAACTTTCTAAGTGGATGTCACAGTACAGAGTGGAGCAGCATGAAACCCTCAGCAAGCCAGTTAGGGGTTCAGGAAGACACAAAAAACTATCTTGAAATATAAAATTTCATAGAATTCCACTCTGATGGCATCAGGACATGACCATCAGTCAAGAATACACAGCTCTGCTTAAAAAGAAAGGTTTAGTTAGAAATGAGGCTCAGTGGCAGTCACACATGCAGAGCAAACCAGAGATTTCTAGGCAAACAGACACAATCTAAAGCTTCACAGTTTTTATCTGGAGCTAAGCACTATGGCTAGATATTTTTTTTTTCGTTAGGATAGATGGACCTGAGTTCATGCACTCTACTACCTTCAGACACTGGAGAACTTTGGATACACACCCAGAGCCAGAGCCGTTCAGGGTTTGGTTATTCAAACAAGGTCATAGAAGCATTTCAAGCAAAACATTTCTCTGTCAAAGTAGGATGTTACCTTTTAGAAGCCAAACACAACACACGGCAGGTCTGTATTTAATTTTGAATGCATGTTTGAGCCCACACTCTAACCCAAATACATCTTATATGTGCACTGACTGGCTCCATCCTGCAGGAGCACACCTCCCTGCCATGTGTCCTTTAGGATCATTAAGTAGGCAAAGATAAGTTACATGTCCTAAAAGTAAGCTGGCACCATAGGTAGCCAGCTCAGTTGTTGCCCTTATACTGATATGGTTGTGATTACTAA
>VZSC01009124.1:60944-71235 GCA_013398225.1 Steatornis caripensis
GACAATCTCTGGTGAACTCACTGCACCCCCCATTCCCTGTCCCCCTGCGCCGCTGAGGGGGAGGAGGGAGAGACATCGGGAGCAAGGGAACTCAAGCCTGGGAAGGAGCCGGGGGGGGTGGGGGAAGGGGTTTGTTTTTTAAGGTCTGGATTTTGTGTCTCCTTATCCTACTCTGCTTTGATTGATGACTGATTAAATTGAATTTATTCCCCAAGTTGAGTCTGGTTTTTGCCTGCGACCATAATTTGTGAGTGAACCCTCTCTGTCCATGTCTCAACCCACCATGTTTGGTTACATTTCCTCCTCATCCTGACGTGGGAGGGCAGAGTGAGAGAGTGGCCTCGTGGTTCTTTGTTGCCGACTGAGCCTAAGCCATGACAAATGTCATGGATTTAGCTGTTACCCATGAATCTGCCAAGATATTTCCAGCATCTTGGTGTCAAAATCAGTGATTAATAAAGTGAAATACGTGAAAGAGAAACTGCAAGTTACTGAAAATGATGGGCATGATATATGAATATCATTAGCTTTTCCTTAAAGAACATTTATATGATTATATAAATGCAAAAAGGCAATGCAGTATTTTAGTCTTTCTCTAGTCACTGGAACACTCTGAAGCAGATGGACTGTGTGACTGATGATTCAATAATTGCACTCATTAAAAATGTTCACGCTTTTAATTTTTCCCCCTTCACATTCTGGGAAGAGCTGAGGAATGAAGTGGTTTTGTCATTGTCAGCAGATAGATAATTGAGTTTGCTTTGATTTCCTGGGGTGCCCCTTCCCCACCCCCATGCTGTTGGATTGACATCTCCAGAAGCGTAGCAGAACATTTGAATCAGACGCAACTCCCTTAACGGAGAGAAACACTATGGAAAGACTCCAGTCCCCCTCTCAGTGTTCATTTGTGTGCACTCAGTCAGCAACCTACCTTGGTAGAAGACAGCATGCATTTGCTTTTCTGCCAGATTACCTCCTCACCATGATACAGTTACCTACCTGTGGGGCTCAAGGAAAAGGAAAATAATTCTGCCTTGAGCACATGAACAGAATGCTTCTCCTGTTTATTATTGCCAGCTAGAATCACCCTAAATGTGGTAGAGGTGAGAGAGTGTCCGGCTGCGCAAGTGTCTGATACCTAGTATTGCAAGAACAGGAAATCAAAATAATCTCACAAAGACCCCGGGAAAAACAGTATTTGGAAGAGCAGTGATAAAAGGATCCATCCTGCTTTCTCTGAAGACAAGGATAAAAGTATCTCCCAGCTCTGCTGAAGGGGTGCTTCCTTTTGTTTCTGCCATTAGGATTTAAGATTAGAGTTTGCATGTAAATTTAAACTTCATAATAGCAAAAGCATTCTCCAAATGAGGCATTACATTCACTCATCCTACCTACCCTATTGTTTGGGCACTCATTTTCCAGATGCTACTCTGGAACAAATACAGTAGAAGTTGTGTAATCCATGGCTTTCTGACGGTCTCCAGCTGCTCCAGGATACTGTCACACTATCATTCATTTGTATTTTGCAAACATCTATCTAAGATCAAAGCAGTGATCGGCCTTGTTCAAACACAGGACAGAGCCCTCTGCAACTCTGGTTAAGGTCTCTGAGGGGAGCTTTTATTGTGCCAATGCTTAGGGTTCACTATTCTGTACCTGTGAACAAAAGAAAAATACTTCTTCTGCAAGGATGTTCTTTTTCTTTGATTTCTTGAGTATAATTCCTAGACTTGGGTGCTCTATAACACAATCCTGACCTGCTGTTAGAGCACTTATGATTTCTTGACAGACTGCATAAATGCTTAGACACTTCTAGAACCCTCCCTCTGTATACACCCTCTCTTAGATCCCTGCCAGTTGAAGTATGCAATACATAGACTTTGACAGAAAACATAACGATCTAAAATAAGTTGGTAGGTCCTCATGTCATCCTTTGCCTCAAATTCACTGCACCCTGTTATTCTTTGTGTCTGTCAGGTACAAAGATTTTTACATAGGCTTGTGCTGTGGAGATTCTCTTCATATATTGGTTCAACTGTTGAAAAAGATGTCCCTTTCACAAAAGTCCTCTTGTTCCTTCTTCACCTTTTGAACCTTTAGTCTTTTGTCTTTGTGAACTCCCTGGACTGTTCACCTCATCCTGATGTTTAGGAGAAGGCTACATCTTCAGACTGGTTCCTTCCTTTGCATCTAAAACACAGTTACTCCTTTTTCTCCTGATGTAGATGAAAATATTCTGTGCTCTAAAGCTCTTTAGCCAACAATCTGTTCACAGTCATAACTGTGAATGCTACTTCACTGTCTCCTCCCAAGATGCAATACAGAGTGAAAGCTATACATATGACACAGTGGTATGTACAGTTCCTAAAAATAAACTGTAATATATAAAGTGCACGTACATCTGCTAGATCATCACATCATGTCAACTTTAAACGGTCCTGCCACTTAGCCAGCAAAAACAAACAGCAGTGTTAGAGTGGACAATTGCATAGGGAGGTTACATGGTTTGCACACAACTCAGTAGCACTGTACATTAACTAAGCTGTTTCAATTAACATTCACAAGAGGTTTTTTTAAGTTTCATGCTTGGTAATGTGTCCACAAATGCTTGGGGAAATGAATCCCTCAATAGTCTTTTCTTTCGAGGACCAACATGGAACTTTCTAAGTGGATGTCACAGTACAGAGTGGAGCAGCATGAAACCCTCAGCAAGCCAGTTAGGGGTTCAGGAAGACACAAAAAACTATCTTGAAATATAAAATTTCATAGAATTCCACTCTGATGGCATCAGGACATGACCATCAGTCAAGAATACACAGCTCTGCTTAAAAAGAAAGGTTTAGTTAGAAATGAGGCTCAGTGGCAGTCACACATGCAGAGCAAACCAGAGATTTCTAGGCAAACAGACACAATCTAAAGCTTCACAGTTTTTATCTGGAGCTAAGCACTATGGCTAGATATTTTTTTTTTCGTTAGGATAGATGGACCTGAGTTCATGCACTCTACTACCTTCAGACACTGGAGAACTTTGGATACACACCCAGAGCCAGAGCCGTTCAGGGTTTGGTTATTCAAACAAGGTCATAGAAGCATTTCAAGCAAAACATTTCTCTGTCAAAGTAGGATGTTACCTTTTAGAAGCCAAACACAACACACGGCAGGTCTGTATTTAATTTTGAATGCATGTTTGAGCCCACACTCTAACCCAAATACATCTTATATGTGCACTGACTGGCTCCATCCTGCAGGAGCACACCTCCCTGCCATGTGTCCTTTAGGATCATTAAGTAGGCAAAGATAAGTTACATGTCCTAAAAGTAAGCTGGCACCATAGGTAGCCAGCTCAGTTGTTGCCCTTATACTGATATGGTTGTGATTACTAACCCACCAGCCTCCCACATCTGAGAATCTGAGTGCACAGCTCCTGGTCAGTGAGGCATACATGTTTGCATTCTCTTCTTGGCCCAGCATGCAGATGACCTCCTTCCCTCTCAAACTCTTCAAAGACTGGCACTTCATGTTTGCCGCCTTTTCCTATCATCTCCCTTCTTTACAGAGCCAATAGCAAGACACTGCCCTGCTCACAGCAAGCTATGAAACATGCTACTGGGAGCACAGTAACTGCAGGGGCATGAAGGGAAGCAGCAGATGGGTGAGAAAGAATTTGGCTCCGTTGTAATTTAAGGGAAAATGCTAAGGTGGTGCACAAGACAAAAAATAAATGTTGATGCAGTTGTCAGGTATCAAGTATTTGAAGGCATTGTTGCTTTATGCGTTCAAGCACTGGAACCACTTTCTTCTCAAACTATTGGTGATTCATTGTTCATAATTGGTATCTATTTATCATTAAAATTATTTTTGTGCATCATCGCCCCACGTTAAAAAAGTGATTGCATTTTACAGCCAGATGTGACTATTCTGTTGCATAAATTGGGTGGAGATTAAAAGAAAAACAAAATGAGAAACATTGTCAAAGCAAGGAAATGCAAAGAAAAATATGAAAGCAATTCTACTGATAGCTACCTTTAGATTCAGTATGTGCGAGATCGATGTCTATTGCATATTGCAGTGCCCACTACAGTGTGAGTAATGTGGATAGTTTGCACGGGTGTCTCAGACATCAATTTCAAGAGTTCAGTTGTAAAACGGAGACCAAAGCATGTTTATCCTCCTAGAAACTACACTTACCATTTCTGGGGCAACTGAGTAGGGCAGATCTTTCGAAGGGCTGTGCTTTACCCTCAAAGCCCTACAACGCAACTTAATTCCTCAGACTCCAAGGGCAACTAGTCAAGAAACTGTTGCTTTGCTTGGATGTCCTTCTGTGGGATTCAGCTCCAGGAATCCACAACATCAACAGGATGGCTGTTTGGGACAACCTTTAGACAGAGGGCACTTTCTGCGTTTTAGAGTCCTACATCTAAGAAATATTATGAAAACATTCTCAGGATCCCTCTTCCCCATGTCAGATAACAAAAGTCTTTTGATATCACTTCCTTTCAATGCTGATGCAGGGACTTCAGTGTTTCCTCTTATTTCTCCAATAATAATATGCAACTATAACATAACCCTGCTTTAAGAAGCCTGCTTCCTGAAAAAAAATCCCTAAACCAGATATAGTTTCTCTAACTTTTGCAGCCAGTGAGGACAGACTATTTTCTTCAGGGCTTGTCACTATTTTATATAGCTAAAGAAAAAAAATCTTTCATGGGTGGAAAATTTCTGTTGTAACTGATAGCAAATACGGAAAGTCTAATTTGCATATAGATGTCGAAGCTTGCAACAATATACTCCCCTGAGAGAGCTCTTGTTGTTTAACTGTGTACACAGTCTGGCACTATGCTGCCCAGCACCTAATAAAAGCTAAATTAAAACTTTTTTAAAACTCTGAGACTGCGAATATCCTTAAACTATCAATTTGCATTTGCAAAGAAAGGGCAGAACCATACCAAGTTAAGCCTCATTTAAGAGGAAAAGCAGAGGGTATAGCAGCAAGGGCAAGAAGGAGAAATAACTTTATTTGAGAGTAAACATCAGTCAGATGTACTAATGCTTTAATTCATCAGGCTAGATGAGCTTTATTACAATGTTGCGATCAAGCAATACCAAGGAGATAAAAAGCAGCACTGTGTAAAGGGGAGAGAGGCTAACTGAAGATTAACAGGGCTGAAAGAAAAACAAAGCCAGAATGGCTAAACACTGAGGAGAAGATGAAATGGAAAGTAGAGAGAACAGAAGTGGAGCACAAGTGGAAGACTGAAGTACAATCTACTTGTTTTCTTTCTGTCAATCCAGTTTTTATTTTAATTTTCAGGGTTGATCACAGACTATGCAGTGAAACAATCATATGATACTGTGCCAAGGGATAACTAAAGGCTGTCAGGAAAGAAACAATATTTTTTTTTCATCATTTCATTAAAATAAACTATATTAACATTTTGAATGAAAGTGCATAAGAGAAATATAAAAGATGAGTAACAATAAATCTCAGACTAGAATTTGCACAAATTTTAAGTTAGGCAAAAGAAAATCCATAATTGATATAAGAAGGTTTTGAGTTCTAGGAGGACCAGAAGCAGAACATAAAAAGGACAAAACTGGCCACACTGTCCAATAGCTCTAGAGCCACATTCCGCCAGCAGGATACCTATGGCTCCCACTGACCCATGTTGCAGCAAATTACACGTACTGTCCTGTGAATTCTTCCACCTTGAATTTCAATTCAGTTTTCCCAGTGCCTATTCAAATGAATAATGTCCTGTAGACTTCTATTTGAACAGCACTGTAGCCTCTAGTAGGACTTTGAGACTGAACATAAAGAGAAGTGATTGAGAGCCCGAAGTACGGAAAGGGAGATGGATGCTTCTACAGCTTTGTCCAACCAGGGAATGAAGAATAGAGCCTTTCTAACTGTGTGATTCTCCTTTACCTCATGAATTAGTAACACAGTTAAGGGAAGCATGTAATCTCTTCCTGTCATTGCTTTTTAGAGAGTATTATTCCTCTAATCTTGTCTTTTACACTGTGTATCCCTCTTACTACTCAGCAATAGGGACTATCTGGATGAAAGGAAAGTAATGTTTCTCACTTTTCACTTGATTTAATTTTTATTCACACCAGCACTATGATTGGAATTTCATTTGTACAACTACCTACACCTGAAATTCTCTTCTCACTATCCCTTTCACTTATTCACCTCTATGTTTGAAAACTATTTGCCCCTTAATCTTTTTTACTCAGGTCTCCAGCTCTGGTAACATAATGCCATCTTTCATACTTCTGCTATACTTCTGCTTATTTCCAAGGAGTCTGAGTAATTTCCAAAATTAGTATTTCCTGGCTAGCGTCTAGAAAGTTCACTTAATCATTTCAGCAAGTAGGTGCAGGAATGGTGAAATTAGCACTTACAATAACATATTCTAAAGGAACAAGATTTTCTTACAGCTTATGCCCAGAGGCTGTTGGATAGTGGAGCTGTGATGTGCTGCAGATTTTGCAAGATGTAGGAGCTATGGGGATGAAAATAAAGCTTCCATCAGGGAGCGAGGGCCAGATCCACCTCACTGAATCTGTGTGACATGCATGTGCATTACTTTGGTTCAGATCATGGGTGTACTTTTCACTCAGATCTCTGGATCGCTCACTGTGTTCTGGTTCACATCACCAAGCAGCAACAAAGTGCATGAACTGGTTTTCTTTCAGGCAGGGCTAAACCAGCAGCGGTGGTCTGGGAACACATCCAATGTTCTAGCTGCTGGTGAACATTGGATCCATGGGACCAGGCAACAGGGAGCTTGAAATATACTGTCCTGAAGTACTTATTCCGTGGGCATTGAACCCTCTGCAGCTGCTCTTCTGCACTTTAGATCTACTCCTACAGGGCTGTGCTGCACATAAATGCAGCCATCATATGTATCCATTGAAACAAGATACTGAACATGATAGATGCCAAAAGCATCTATGGTCCTTGCAGGAAATTCCAAAGTCATTCCAAAGTCTCCCTGGCCTTTTGACAAATATCAGACACAAAGAAGTGAATCATTTATTTACTCCTTTAAAGCAGTTTTATTTTGACTTTTTTTAATCATGTAAAAACCAAACATGTCTTTCCCTCCAGTGCATTAAATGTACAGCCTCTTATAGATTGCATATTGTGCTAATCTGGGATCATATTAGCCAAAAAGTCTGTATGTTAATCTATTTGCAGAATGTGCTGACCTTGAGGAAATTTATTTTAACCCCAGTGAATTTGTTAGTTTGGGGATAATTCATAGGCATGAGAAGGTTCACAGATAAAAATGCTGCTTTGACCTTCAAAGTGCTCATCACTAACATGTCATTATGCAAGTTGGGAACTTTTCAATCCCTTCAAAATGCATCACCTAAGAGCACCCTCTTTGCTTGTCACTCTATGTTATTCCTATCTGAATGTCTTTATTATCTCCTCATTTTCCATTGCATCATATGCAAATACCTCTTTCACCCCTTCAATGCCCTTCACAACTATAACCTTTCCATTTAATCAATTTTTTTTGCTTTTCCCTTCAGGTTCGTAGTGGTAAACCACTGAGTGACTGAGTATTCAGTGGTACCACAAATCTCTCTATACTTCTGTACGTAATGGTTTCCTTTTCCCTGGTATTAGTTCCTGTGGCAAATCATACCACATCACATCCTGCTGTCAATCCCTGCAAAACTATGCATCCCAGTGGCATAGTCTGCAAGAAATCAACACTAATTTTACCAGGTAAGCTGCAGTCAGATGGAGATTATTTATTTAAGGAAAAGAAACTGATTCAGACTGTACCAGTAGTGCACAAAACTATTCAGATTTGCTCTTGCCACACTTCCTCCTTCAGGCCTGTTGATTGCAATAATCACTTACGGTCTCTTTGTTTCACATTAGATTCCATGCTGTTAGGTATCGAGATTTAGTTTGTAACATTGCTCATCAAACAGTACAGACAGCATGTCTGGGCAGTGCTATCAATCCAACGGTAAACCATGTATTGACACTACGAATTCTAATCCTTGGTTTGTCCAAATAGGTTAATCATACTATATTGTTGACACATCGCTTCTGAATACAGCACGTAAACATACAGCTCTGAGTTCAACTCTCAAAAGGGTCACAGAACGTTACATTTGTTTATATGCATGCTCCTCCACCCTGAAAAAAAGTGATGTGTTGTTAGGAAGCCTGGCCCCTGACAAATGGCATTGGCACAAAAAATGGGCAGTTAATGACACTAACGTGGAAGAAGCTTGTTTATTTAAAAATAATGAAGATGTCTGAGAACAAAAAAGTATATACATGCACATATTTTCCATGCCTGCAGTACAAAGAGCCTCTGTTATTGCCCTTACACAGAAAAATGATGAGTTTCAGGGTGAATAGAGTGAGTCTTGAAGCAGTGTCTATTTTGCCAATCTCTTTTGATGTGTTTATTAAACCCCCTTTTCTTCTGCTAAAGAAAGATTGTTAAAACCAAAGTTTTAAATAAATTAAAAAAAAGTAATTTGTGGTATTATGCTAGGTATTTTACTGAGAGAAAAGTAATTAAAATGCTGAGTTTTGTCCCCATGTAGAACTGGTCTTCTTTTCTCCAAGCGTTATGATAAATTCACTAAGCCTATTGAGAAGCTGGAATGTGAAGGAAAAAAAAGTTATTAGCTGATAATAGAAACAGGCTGAATTTTCCCTGTCCTTTGGTATTATTTTTGTTTATTTAAAGAATTTGCAGGGTGATGAATTTTGCCAAAAATTTGAGGCCAGCTTTGCTGGATTACATGCATGTATAAATGCATGTATGCATCTCTTAGACAAAAGGGTTTGCTTTAAATCAGAATACTGCTCTTCTGATATAAAAATCATCAACATTATTTCATAAAAGGAGTACTAAGCATCCACACAGTTGTCCTTGTAGTTTCTTGTATTGCAATTCTTCATATTTTAGGAGATTTCATATGTGTTATTTCTCAATACATAACCTAATGTCTGCCAGTCAAAAAAAAGAAACCAAAGAAAACAAGGTACACAGCCATAGCTTGCTTTCCATTAACATTAAGAAGAGCTTATTCATTTGGACTTATTTTCATAACTCTTACTCATATTATACAAATTCTCTTAACTGAATGAAATGGATTGGAGCCATGTGTGAATACCTGCATATAGAAAAACTATATCAAAATATTTTTGTATTAAAATAAGAATTGCATAAATGGAATCATATGAATCTCTTTTTATGTGCAGGTACTTTTGCTTGTAGCCGTTTTGCAGTCAATTTTGTGAAATAAAAGTAGCACCTTCTTCAAAACAGCTTTAGGAACAGGGAGTTAAGGCAAAGTAAAGAAGTGTTTGGCTAGGTTGAGAGAATGAGTATTGTCAGTTCTGTTATAAAGAGCAGTCCACGTCTAGAAAGAGCTATTAAAGTCCTAATCAGATTATGCACATCTTTCATAACGACGATATATGTATGAGTAGCATAGATGAAAGTTCTTTGAACACCAGAGTCTTTCTTAAGGAAGAAAACCTAAATTTGTCTTCATCTCAGTGATAGTGCAAAAGGAATTGCTGAATTCCTTGCTCAGATAAATCTTGGGATAAACCATACCTGTTAATTAAACATAATATGAAATGAAAAAGTAAAGAAACCAGAAACAGTGAGCTAGTTACATGTTACAGCAAATGAATTATGCACAGTTCATTTGAGATTAGCATGAAGGTGTTATATCTGGCCTAAATTCTACTGAAAATGTGTTTAACTATTTTTTGCCTTGAAAATGCTTAGAATCAGGTATTTATATGAATGTAAAGACTAATTACATTGGTGATTTGCCTCTTTTCCTGTCTTGTACCATTCATGTTGCACCTGTTCATTAGAAAGCTTCCAGTTGTGCAGTGGATATTTCTATTTTTGTCTGCAAATCTAAGAAAATTCTGACTATTCTGCAACTCAGGACCAGAAAATAATGTGAGGAAGAAAAGCCAATTGTTTTCTGTAAGAATTTATAACTATGTGAGAAGATGCTAGGAGAGTTAATGGGCAACTTTTTCAATCTATGTAATTTTTTCATGAGTGGTGTAATTTAGATGTAAAATGGAATATGTTGTCAAACCTATCATCATATCTTTTACACTTCTCATCATTTCCAGCCCTCTAATGTCTGCTATACAGCCATTGTTCTCTAAACATTGTATCTTGTAAAGTCTCTTCATTTTTGGCCAGTAAATTATGAAGAGTTTTGAAACTTCTTTGAGCAAAATCTTTTCTCTGCAATGGAAAATGAT